>JAMPIV010017959.1:0-97849 GCA_024509875.1 Oreohelix idahoensis
TGAAATTCCTCTGTAATAATTATCGCTGCCTATTTAATTTGCTGGGAACTGAGAGAATAGAGTGATTCCTCTCCATAATTGCAGTCTGCAAGATCTCTCTTCTTGGGCCAATTTGACAAATTATTCATTTCATTCCAACTGTGATGGTGTTTGTCCCCGTTGTTCCACACTTGTGCAAATATGTGGTTCTAATAGTTTCTGTGCTGCTAGCTCAAGGGTCTGTCCTTAAATAGCTCTGTATTTAAGTTTATCATGGCCCGGAGCTTTACCGTTTCTTAAACCCTTTGATTGCTGGTGATGATTTCTTTCTTTTCGTGGATGTCTTGGTATTTTACATCTAGATCGTTTTCAGCCTCAGAACATTCAATTTGTGTCTCTGGCACACAATATTACATTAGTAAGAGATAAGCAAGGAAATCTCATCAAGACAGCAAGAGGGACAGGAAACAAGATTGGCAGAGCACTTCAGAGAACAGTATCCTGTGGGAAAAACGCTGAACAAGTAAATACCAGAGACAACAAAAAAAAAAAAAATTTGTTCCTTTAAGTGGGATAATTTGTCAACTCTGTTTTCCCCCCCCCTCCCCCCCCCCCCCCCTTTTCCTTTGCTTAGTAAAGAGAAAAACTATTGGCAATAACAGGTCTTTTTTCTACCACCCATCCCTAATATTGTAAACCCCTCTTTCAGAGTAATTAAATTCACAGTTGGGTTTCATTACCTATGGTCCTGATAACTATCTATCTTTGGACTGGGTTTATCTTTGTCTAATACAAGCGGGAAGGGCTTAGTCGATACCAATCTTCTTCATCCCCCAACCCCACCCTTGTTATTTGTATTTTCCGTACTTTATGATATTTTTTTCCTGTAACACATGATAATTGTTGTGATTGATTTTAATGTTAATAAACAGCATAAACTTATTTAGTACTGTGTTGGAATACCAAAGCCAAAATTTCCCATATCTGTTTAATATAGTTTGTATTCACGTGCGTCTGTGTGTTTGAAGCACCAAATCGGTGTGAGCGCAGGTGTGTGTCTGGAAACTGGCAAATAATTGTTTAACCAGGAGAGTTTTAGGAGAAGATTGAAAGGAACGATTGTCGTAAATAAGTCTGTCCTTACTCTCCCCAGCACTCTGTGAAGGAACTATTTACTTTCTAACCCTTATTATCACTGAGCCTCACCATCATTCTCCACTTTAAACAGGACCACTATTTCTAAGACTCTATCTCTCAAAAAAAATTTACGACAGTGATTGACAAATACTTTTCTAAAAGTTTGAATTAAATCCTGCTTGTAATACATATACAAACGGAACAAACAGAAGTGTCATTCCGGTCAGAAAGGAAAATAAAATTTAAGGGAGAAAAAAAACAGTTCATTTCGCCTTCTACCAGAACACGAACGATGAAAGGCAAGACGACCATACAAAATGGATCGATAGAGGGGCGGATATATTCAAATAAGATGAGCCATGGCACACAAACAACTGGTGAGCCCAAGAATACCATCAGATCTATCCACAGTGTTGGGGAGGGAGAGAGAGAGAGAGAGAGAGAGAGAGAGAGAGAGAGAGAACGAACAAACAAACGAACTTTATTTTCAAAGGGTTTTAGAATTGGGCACGCAGGCCCATCTAACATTCTGTCCCTTCCTTTCTCTCGTCTTCCATACTGAATCCATCTATTCTCACATATATCTTAAATATTACTTAAATAGAGAGAGAGAGAGAGAGAGAGAGAGAGAGAGAGAGAGAGAGAGAGAGAGAGAGAGAGAGAGAGAGAGAGGGATGAGCAAAAAGAAAGTAAGTAAGAAAAAGGAATATTCATTTTTCATACCGTAACTGTGACATTAGTCACAGAAAAAATACTGCTAATACGTCTTTTGAACAACACAGTCCTATTGTATGGCTCTGAAACATGGATACCAGATGGACACAAAGCTACAAACTTTCATAAATGGTAAATTGCGTAGAACAGACGGATTGACTTGGCATATGTTTGTTGAAGGCCTATGCCCCCTTGGGGAGATAAAAGTTTTGATTCAGTGACACTTGCATTCGGTATTATTTCATCTGTCTATCTGGCAGAACATCATCGTTCCATTTATTTTCTCTTTACTTCTTCAGTATTATTTGCTACTCTTTGTCATCTAAATTATTTAACAGGTGCTCAAGAGTTATCATTTCCTGCCCATGCGAGCTGTTTTTCGCATTACTTTAAGAAAGTCTTTGATCTAGATCACCTCTGCCATTAACGCTGCTCGTAAATATGCATCGAAATTGAACAAATAATAAGTTGCCCTGGAAACGCACTTTGGGTTGCAAGGGTTTCACCATTTAATGTTCCACAATTAATCCCAGTTTTTATTTCAGGCAGCCAGGGGCGTGCTTAATATATTTGGCACTCGGGTCGGATCCTAAAATTGGCATCTATAAAGTAACACGTTTGCAAGTATATTTTTTAAGAGTAAGATGGTAATAGGAAACTCTATGCACAGCGATGCAACAGGAGGCACTCTAATCACCAGGAGAGGTCACTCCTAGATCAAGTCCAATCTGGATTCAAACGCCATGGTCAGCTCAATCATTACTATATGGTAAATAATAGTATAATAGTTTCTGATGGTACCTCCCTTCCTGGCTGTCACCTATGGTGGACCGCCCCTCGTTCCTCCCTAAGTACGTCACCGCAGTCAGTCAAGTCTTATTGCATTTACGATGTCTCCGACCTGTCCATCTCAGTTTTATTATTAATCTTGTACCAGGCCTCGTATAGTTCCCGGGGGGTATTAGAGGAGACAAAGAAATAATATGGAATCTTTCCTCTGGCATGTCGTATGAGGCGACTTAATATGAGGCTGTGCGTGCTACTGGCAATCTCATTATGTAAAATATATTGCAACACAAACCATTAGTACAAGAGTATTGGAATGTTCTGGTGTAAGCTTCCAATACAGGAAGACCTGCAGGGTGGCTCTGTACTCTCCTGGGAGTGAGAAGAAAAATGATGATGATGGTGATGACGTTACCCAGGGATGACCATATCCAACCTTTCGCGTACGCAAGTGAAACTCCTCCAGATTTGATGGATAGCTGTAGAAAAAGGGTTATTCCAAATAGTCAGCTGTGCACTATCTGGCAGTAATCATAGAAAGCGAGGTGGAATAGCGAATGGTACTGCTAACTCTTTGAAATACCTCATTTGTTTAATGAAAAGTGTGTTAGGAGAGCAGAAAGCCCTAAATATTCACAAGCCCTCGCTGCCTTGATGATAACAGGTTGATCCAACATCAAGCGGGGAAATCCCATAAACGAATCCCAAGTGGCAACGGAAATCCACTGGTAACCTCCAGGAAAGAATATGTTCCAAGGGTAACTTAGAAAAATGTTGAGTGAAAACAAATCTGCAGTTCTGATGATTGTGAACGAAGTCAAAATGTGTGTTTTTGTTATTGTTTATCAGAAAACGTAACTGCACTCCGGGCAAACCCATAGGTGCTCAGTTTCTCTCAGGAAATGTCGAAGGGTATGAATGCTAATTGTTCCTGTTGCACGTTGATTGTATACACGCCGGATGCATTCTCTCATGCGTCCATCTCTGCTGGTCTTACATTTGATGCAAACTGCAGCAATCTTAACCTTGATGATTCATCTATTGCAGTGTCATTCTCTAACAGGCGATCATTAATTGTCCCAGTATCTCTCCCTTATCCATATCCAATGCATCTACTATGGGTGCTCTTGAAGATAGTCTGTCAGGTTTCATTGCCGCGTACCCCTGCATGACCAGGACAGTAGATCCACACCAGTTCCTGAAGATTCAAGGCTTCTAACGAGGTTCTCAATTCATGCTGGACCCATCCACTTTGGACCTTCCGAAGCACAGATTGTGAGTCTGATACAGTAACTGCCCTTGTTAATAAAGTCTCAGACAGCCACCTTAAGGCTGCAGTAGCTGCCTCTATCTCCATTCTCATGCTGGAAGTTGTTATCATGTAATAATGTTCAACGGCAATTTTGCCCTTAACTCTAGCAGAGAAGCTCCATACTGATCTCTCCCCACGGATTACAGACCCATTAGTGTACACAATGACATCATCATCCCCAGCGACCGTAATTTATCAGTTGATAAATGTCCAGCTCTCCTTTCCCAGAGCTTCTTTTAACAGAAAGGTTAGGAACATCTGATAAGACTCGTCTCTTTTTTTTTATTTCGGATTTTCACAGCAGCATCTTCAGCGACTCCTGCTTCAGGTAGTATCATTTCTATTTAGTTGTATGTACATCACTTCTCTCTTTCTTCCTCTTTTGTTTTCGTTTGTTTGTCCCTGTTGAAGGTCCTGTGGCCGAAACGTAGGTAATTCACCTCGTCTTTTTTTTTCCATAGTAAGACGTATTACCGATTTTTTTGTTGAGACAGATGCAGACGGACACAAGTTTCAAATTACTGTAATAAATACATACAATGCTTTAGAATGAATGTGGTTTAAACGGCTCTCCATAACTGCAAAAAAATAGTACATCTTTATTTTTTGCCATTCGTCTATACACAGCTTAAACAAATTACAAGTATTACTGGTAACGGCTCATTTGACGGTGTAACAAAATATTATGTAATATTAGAACAAATCTTTTTGTCTGCCAAACCAGGCGTCATATTCTCGTGCTATCATATTGATCTGTCTGTCTATCCAGCGTCGGCCAGTATTGAGTTATGAAGGGCAAAGGGGCAACCGGTGACTGAACAGGATACACGATATTAATAATTTCACGGACACATTTGTTAATGACAATGGCATAGGACAACGGAGCATGCGAACAAATAGATAATTTTATAGATTGCGTTACCCGACAGGATTTATTCTTTATGATTTAGCTCATGTACATAATAGTAATTCTACAAATTCACGATAAGCCCTCCTAGTTTGTCATTCGTTCAAAGTCTGTCTATGCCTGCTTTATTCCTACTATCTGTCTTCATTTCCCTTCTCTATAAGTTGTTATGCCCCTCTGTGATTCATACAAAGTTACCACGAGTATTTACTTGTAAATTAAGCGTGAAAATGCTTTACCTTTCGTTTTAAATTCTGAATGTAAGTGCTTTATTGTTTCCCCTCTCTTCCACCCCTCTATCTCTGCGTGCATTATGTGAGTGTGAATGTTCGTGTGTGAGCTCAATTACTGAATGAAATCATATTATTAATTTTATTACTGAAGTTAAGAATATTTTTATCTGAATACGCTTTGAGACTTGTATTATTCCAAGGCCGAAATCTAAAAAAGGCAATTATGCTTGTTTCTTTATCTTGATAAAATAAAAATTTCGTTCTTTCGTTCTTTATTCTATGGATTCTATATTAAGAACCGCCTTATAACGCAATCAGCTAATTTTCTCAGGTTCTGTCCTAGCCAGCACCAGCCACAGAAGGTTGGTTGCTTTGTAATCAGACATTTCTGCTGTTACTACCGATAATACTTTGAGCTTCCGAACGGCAGAATGGTTACAGCGGGTGCTTCTCAGGGCAAAGGGACTGTGTTCGGAAAAAAAGTGACGTCGTGCTTCAGTCTACCCTCCTGTAAATATGGGTACCCGGCTCTGATTTCGAGTTGAGGAAGACAAAAGCTGCGAGGAAAGGCATTGGTCATTCCACCTCATAAAGCTGAGTGATGCCTTTAACATTTTACTCTCCTACGGCAGTATTTGTTATGGGGTTATCTTCATTTTCCTTTCAGTTCCGGACGCATCTTTAAGCCACAACTGCTTCCTTTGCAGGAAGCCTGCATACACAGCCTCTTACAGCAGTAGTTTCTGTTGTAAATTGTTTGACATGATGAAGTTGTCAGCCTCTTGCACAACCTTATATTAGTCGCCTTGTACGACATGCATGAAGGAGCAGTAGTTGTCGTGAGACATTCTAAATAACCATATATAAATTAAAAAGTAAATGAAACCCCTAACGAATTACTTCAATAACAGGAAAGAGAAAAGGTAAAAGAGAACAGTGCTGTCACAATGGCGTACAAAAATCCCTCTTTTTCTGCTTCGTCTGCAAATCGTAACGTTTTCACGTTGATAGTAAAAGCCTACTGCATCACTACACGCGTTTCAAAAAATAAAACGTGTACTGCATTTCTTAGAAAAACCTTGAGATAGGCGCTGAGTGATGACCTAGATTTAATATTTCATTCATTCCATTTTATACACGGCGTAACTAAAAGACAGATGAAAGTAGGATAGAGAGAGAGGGACGACTGAAGGCAGGAAGCATGCAACACTAACACGCGTTTCGCGATCAAAAGTGAACGCAAAACCCATGCGTAAGGCACGAAGCACTAACTTTTTTTCTTCAAATAGTCAGTGATAAAAAACACTACTACTACAAGAATCAGGTTTAAAAACATGAAAAATGCTTATTAGGAAATATGAAATTCTACTGATTTACATCTAAGCTCCTGACTTTAGTATGACATAACAGTGGAAAAGGCAGGACAGGTGGCGGTTCTAAACAACGAAAAGGAATAAAGAACAAATATACGACTATCTTTGGAAAACACATATTTTGAACGCCGCCATGTAGCTCACTTTAACTTATATATTATTGTACGGCCGGACTTGCTAACCAAGAATATGTTATGTGTTACGCCTTTAGTCTGTTAATAAAATAGTTATGGCCAAAATACAATAGTGGGGGTGCCTGACAGCATGAAATCATTTCTGCTCATAAAATTTTTTTTATAACGTGTTTGAAAAACATTACGTTACGGAAATAGCCTACCATGTTAACTCCTATTTGATTGGCGGGAATGAGATGTAAGACTAAACACGATTAGTTGGACTGCAAATACTAGTTTAGTTGTTAGGGGAAACGTGAGAAGGGTAATATTTTTTTGAAAAGTAGGTAAACATGGCATGATTGGTTAGAGCTGCCAATATACTCAATTCAGGGCGTCTGTTCCGGGCCACATCTTGTAATAAACCTACTAAGAAACAGTGCGTTGAGCACCAGTGCATATTTTTTCTA
Organism: Oreohelix idahoensis; assembly: GCA_024509875.1. Lineage (NCBI taxonomy): Eukaryota > Metazoa > Mollusca > Gastropoda > Stylommatophora > Oreohelicidae > Oreohelix > Oreohelix idahoensis. Next base: position 7,025 of record JAMPIV010017959.1, read on the forward strand.
AATAAAAGCCTGGGACAGAGGCAGATCGGAAGTTGTGCCTATTCATTGCCAGTCAACGAAACTGTTTATTTTTCCATGAATTGTGGGACTGTGGTCCTAAAGTTATTGAGCAGCACCTGGTCAGAGCTTTGCTGAATCCAGAGAGGACAGCATACTCCTTGGTCCATATAGCAAACAGTAAGGTGTCTCCAGAACACAGGGGAGCAATCGAGCAGAGGAGTCTTTTCCTGCCGCCATCACGACAGATAAGCCTATGTGGCCAGCGGAGCTCAACATTATGTACCCCCATCTTAAACTAACATTGTATAAAATTAAGAGGGGAAATTAATTGTTTTAATGAACGGAACTGAGAACATCTCCAATACTAGTTCCAACAGAAACAAACACTTGAAGTCATGATGACACATAACAACATAGCTTGAAAAAACAAAACCAGTATTACCTCATATTACTACTACACAACTGACACACATAGGATAATATTAATAAAATATGTCACTACAAGATTCATATTGATAAATTCTGTACATATAACTTGTAATTAAAATTGATTGTGATTCCTGGTTCACTTTGTATTTGAATCAGGGCATATATATATTAGTGACAGTACTTAATACATATTTATATTTGAAAATTTACCAGTGCCTCATTTAAGAATAGTCTTATAGAGTGTTAAATGTGTGTGAGTGTCACAGTGTTGTCACGTGTGGTGGAATAAATTACATTGTTTATCTGTCTGTTGTTGTTGTGACTTACACTTCATCATATACATACCCTAGACATTCAACGTAGTCATCACAATATTCCAGAATAATTCTGACAGGTATAAATATGTGGTAGCAAGTAAGGTCATCTGTAATACACTACCCTTATTAGATACAGATACCTTCGCAGCTGATCTCAGTCAGTACACTAAGTCCCCTATAAATATTTATAACATTCCACTTTACCACATATATTGGGGTCCGGTCCGGGATATTGAACTTTCTCCTGTTATATATATTGGGAATTAAAAGAATTAAAAGATATCCCTGTGTGGAATTAAATAAGATTGAGCTCTCAGTGCCTGTGGCGTCATTAAATAAATAATTATAGATTATATTGTTTAGTTAGATATTATTTACATTTACCTGTTAGAAAATGGCGGACCTGGCCAAATTTCGATCTGCTGCTGTACAGACTGCAAAAGAGTTAGGAATGGACGAGCAAGTTATGATTGCTTATGTCACTGCTGAATGTGACAAATATATTGAACGGGAAGAAAGAAGATTAGAAAAAGAGGCCGAAAGAAAATTAGAATCTGAAAGGTTGGCCGAAGAAAGAAGGTTAAAGGCTGAGGCTGAGACTAAGAGGTTGCAGATTGAGGCTGAGGCTGAGACTAAGAGGTTGCAGATTGAGGCTGAGACTAAGAAATTAGAGGCAGAAGAAAGGAGACTGGCTGCAGAAAGGGAAGACAAGCGATTAGCTGCAGAAAGGGAAGCAGAGGAAAGAAGATTAGCTGCAGAAAGGGAAGCAGAGGAAAGAAGATTAGCTGCAGAAAGGGAAGCAGAAGATAAGAGATTACAAAGGGAACATGAGTTACGACTAAGGGAGTTTGAGTTTCAAGGCCATGCTCCTGAGAATGGTGCCAGTCCCTTTACCTCCGATGCTACTGCTAGCCAGGGAGAATCAACCTCAGCTATGAATTTTCATTTAGATCATTTTGTTGAGAAAGACGATGATATTGAGAGCTTTTTAAATAGATACGAACTATTAGCTACCACGTATGGGTTAGAGAGAGAAAGGTGGAGCTTAAAGTTATCTCAAGGACTTCGTGGGGCAGCTTATGAAGTTTTTGCCAAAATAAGCAGAAGGGATCAAGAAAATTATGACATGCTAAAGCAGGCTCTGTTGTTAAGATATGAAAAGAACGCAGAATTTTATAGGAAAAAATTTAGGAACGCTAAACTACTGTCAGGTGAAACCTATCACCAGTTCTCTGCACGGTTAGAGACATACTTGGAGAAATGGACTTCTCTGGGGAAAACCCAAGATCTTGAGGAAATGGTCCTTATAGAACAATTAAGAGAGTCCATGGCTCCAGACCTCAGAAAGTTTCTCATGGAACAAGGTGCAGAGAGGCTGGGTGAGTTGCTAAATGTTGCTGAAAGGTATCAAGCGGCTCAGGCAGAGGTAACAGGTAATAAAAAGAAACAGGTAGACAATTTTAAGGCACCACAGAACTTTAATAAATTTGATCCCAGAGATCAAAACAAAGGTAAGCACCAATTTGATAGGCCACGGTATGACAATAAAAATAAAACCCCACAATTCGATGAAAGGAAATATGATGAAAGAAAATCTTTCAACCAAGGAAAGAGATGGTGTAAAAATTGTAAGATGAACAATCATGACACTGACCATTGTAGAAGGAAACCTCCTCATTGTGCTGCTATGACATCTGGGAAAAAGGGAAAAAAGGTCAAACCTGCGGAACTACAGGAACCATACCACCCCCCAGTGTGTGAAGATGTCATCTGTAATGGTGTCACCATACGGTGTTTATATGATACAGGTTTAGATTATGATTCCGTTGTGAGTTCTCACCTGGTGCAGGCCGATCAATACACCACAGAAACAGTGGAGATTCAAACTGCAACCAAGGATGTAGCTACCATGACACTTCCCGTCGCCCGGATAAAGGTGAAAACGCGATATGTGGAAGGAATCATAAAAGCAGCAGTGATAAATGAGCCAATCTACCCTCTGATATTGGGGTGTAGATATGTCTTCTTGGGGAATCCCAAGAGACCTGTGATATTGGCGACAGTGCAGACCAGATCACAGTCTAAAAAGGAGGAGGATAATCCCATAAATACTCATCCAGATGAGATGAGGAAGGCACAGGCGGAGGACAAAACACTCAAGCCGTGTTTCAAGAAGTTGCCCAAATCACACACACCTCCAGGCAAGGGAGAATTTTATATGAAGAACAAACTGATTTATAGGAAGGCTGGATCTGAATCCAATGGTCACGGACAGCTGGTCCTTCCCACTTCATATAGGACTAAAGTGTTGGAACTAGGGCATGCGATTCCCTTCAGTGGTCATATGGGGATCAGCGCAACAGGACAGCGTATAGCTTGTCACTATTTCTGGCCAGGGATAACTGAAGATATCAAACGATATGTAAAATCCTGTCCAGAGTGCCAACGAGCAGCACCTAAGCATTGGACTGCACCAGCAACTCTGGGAGAAATGCCCATAGTTGGAACACCCTTTGAGAGAGTTGCCGTGGATCTTGTGGGACCTCTCACTCGAACCAAGAGGAGGAACAGCTACATTCTGACTCTGGTGGACACTTGTTCTATGTGGGGAGAGGCGGTAGCCCTGTCATCCATTGACTCTAAACATGTGGCAGAGGCATTGCTCACAATTTTCACAATGTTAGGCTTTCCCAATCAAATCTTGACTGATAATGGCTCTCAGTTCAGGGGGAAACTAACAGAAGAAGTTTTCAGGATCTTCCAGGCCAAACACTTCCATTGTAGTGTGTACCATCCTCAAGGAAATGGCCAAGTGGAAAGATTTAATGGCACGTTGATGTCGATCCTGAGAAAGTTGGCACACGAAAAACCAGATACTGTACATGGGATCAGTACCTTCACGCCGCCCTCTTTGCTTATCGGGAGGTACCCCATAGTTCAACCAGAATGGCCCCGGCAACATTATTATTTGGAAGGCCAATAAAAGGTCCACTGGAAGCGCTGTTAAGAACGTGGACTGATGAAAAGGCAGAGGAAAATATTACATCCTCATACCAATATGTGAATGAGCTGACCACTCGTTTAAAAACTGGCTGGAAACTTGCCAATGAAAATTTGAGACAAGCCAGGAAGAAACATGCTGCCTATTATAACAGGAAAGCTAAAAACAGAGATTTGGCTGTGGGAGAGAAGGTACTGCTTCTTCTACCCGGTAGTCAGAATAAGTTACAAATTGGATGGCAAGGTCCATATACAGTTCTAGAGAAGGTGTCTAGAACAAATTATAAGATAGATAAGAAGGGGAAAGAAAAAATCTATCATGTGAATCTCCTGAAGAAATACTTGGAAAGAGAAAATCAGGAAGAGACACACTTGTTGACCTTGTCCATTGCCATGGAGATGAAAAAGGAACCACTTTCATCATTTGAATATCCATTACACCCCTGTGAGACAGCGGCACAGGTGAAAATCAGTACACATTTAACGAAAAATCAGAAAGAGAGAGTGAAACAGGTTCTAGATAATCATACAGAGGTGCTCACAGACCGACCAGGGCATACGAACTTAATGGAATATGATATGAAACTGATAGACTCCACACCTGTCTGTATGAAACCCTATTCGATTCCTTTTGCTAAGGAGAAAGCTTTGAAGGAAGAGATAGACTATTTGTTGAAGGAAGGAATTATTTCACACAGTGAATCTCCGTACAGTTCCGGTGTGGTGCTCTTAAGGAAACCCTCTGGAGAACATAGACTCTGTATAGATTACCGGAGACTGAATGCTATTACAGAAGGACAAGTGGATCCATTGCCGGATACAAATCAGTAGTTTGCCAGGCTAAATAAAGCTAAATATTTCTCAAAAGTGGATCTGAGTAAAGGATACTATCAGATTCCAGTAAAACCTGAGGTTAGACCATACCTAGCTTTTAGTACCTCAGAGGGACACTATGAGTTTAACAGATTGCCATTTGGATTGAAGAATGCGCCTAGTGTCTTCTCTAGAATGATGAGAAAATTATTGGACCCTCTGAATAATCCATGCATTACAAATTTCATGGATGATATCCTTATAGCAACAGAAACATTTGAGGAACACATTGACTCTCTGAACATGCTGTTTAATCGACTTAGAGAAGCGAATTTAACAGCCCGACCAACCAAATGTTGCGTTGGATGTAAAGAATTAGAATTCTTGGGACACACAGTCTATCAGGGAAACATGACCCCTGACCCAAAGAATTTAGAAAAACTAAAGAAAGCCCCGAGACCACAGACCAAGAAAGACGTGAGATCCTTTGTCTCATTATGTGGTTTCTACCAAAAGTATATCAAAAACTTTAATTCCATATGTGCACCGTTAACTGATTTGACACGTAAAGGAAATCCAGATCGAATTACATGGACACCACAATGTGAATTGGCTTACCAGGAATTGAAGGAAAAGCTTACAAGCAAACCTATTTTGAAACTACCTGACTTAAGTCAAGAATTCGTAGTAAGAACGGATGCCAGTAATATCGGGCTGGGTGCGACTTTGTTACAGAAATCAGATGCATTAGATGGGGAATTAAGCCCAGTGGCATATGCTAGCAGAAAGTTGAATAAAGCTGAAACCAACTACTCAACTAGCGAAAAAGAATGTCTTGCAGTAATAAGGGAGATAAAGAAATTCAATATTTATCTGTATGGGAAGGCATTTAAGTTGCAAACGGATCACAAACCTTTGTCGTTTCTAGCACAGGCTAGGCATGAGAACTCGAGATTACTCCGTTGGTCCTTATTGATGCAGCCATTTGAGTTTAGCATAGAGTATATATCTGGAAAAACAAATCTGGGAGCGGATTTTTTAAGCCGCCATCCGTGTGATGAGAATCACCGTAAGCCCCAGAAATAATAATAAATTTCTCTATGTGTATATAGAATTATAGACTGACATATAACGTCTGTTTTAAGTGGGGAGAATCTGTCGTGAGACATTCTAAATACCCATATATAAATTAAAAAGTAAATGAAACCCCTAACGAATTACTTCAATAACAGGAAAGAGAAAAGGTAAAAGAGAACAGTGCTGTCACAATGGCGTACAAAAATTCCTCTTTTTCTGCTTCGTCTGCAAATCGTAACGTTTTCACGTTGATAGTAAAAGCCTACTGCATCACTACACGCGTTTCAAAAAATAAAACGTGTACTGCATTTCTTAGAAAAACCTTGAGATAGGCGCTGAGTGATGACCTAGATTTAATATTTCATTCATTCCATTTTATACACGGCGTAACTAAAAGACAGATGAAAGTAGGATAGAGAGAGAGGGACGACTGAAGGCAGGAAGCATGCAACACTAACACGCGTTTCGCGATCAAAAGTGAACGCAAAACCCATGCGTAAGGCATGAAGCACTAACTTTTTTTTTCAAATAGTCAGTGATAAAAAACACTACTACTACAAGAATCAGGTTTAAAAACATGAAAAATGCTTATTAGGAAATATGAAATTCTACTGATTTACATCTAAGCTCCTGACTTTAGTATGACATAACAGTGGAAAAGGCAGGACAGGTGGCGGTTCTAAACAACGAAAAGGAATAAAGAACAAATATACGACTATCTTTGGAAAACACATATTTTGAACGCCGCCATGTAGCTCACTTTAACTTATATATTATTGTACGGCCGGACTTGCTAACCAAGAATATGTTATGTGTTACGCCTTTAGTCTGTTAATAAAATAGTTATGGCCAAAATACAATAGTGGGGGTGCCTGACAGCATGAAATCATTTCTGCTCATAAAATTTTTTTTATAACGTGTTTGAAAAACATTACGTTACGGAAATAGCCTACCATGTTAACTCCTATTTGATTGGCGGGAATGAGATGTAAGACTAAACACGATTAGTTGGACTGCAAATACTAGTTTAGTTGTTAGGGGAAACGTGAGAAGGGTAATATTTTTTGAAAAGTAGGTAAACATGGCATGATTGGTTAGAGCTGCCAATATACTCAATTCAGGGCGTCTGTTCCGGGCCACATCTTGTAATAAACCTACTAAGAAACAGTGCGTTGAGCACCAGTGCATATTTTTTCTAAATAAAAGCCTGGGACAGAGGCAGATCGGAAGTTGTGCCTATTCATTGCCAGTCAACGAAACTGTTTATTTTTCCATGAATTGTGGGACTGTGGTCCTAAAGTTATTGAGCAGCACCTGGTCAGAGCTTTGCTGAATCCAGAGAGGACAGCATACTCCTTGGTTCATATAGCAAACAGTAAGGTGTCTCCAGAACACAGGGGAGCAATCGAGCAGAGGAGTCTTTTCCTGCCGCCATCACGACAGATAAGCCTATGTGGCCAGCGGAGCTCAACATTATGTACCCCCATCTTAAACTAACATTGTATAAAATTAAGAGGGGAAATTAATTGTTTTAATGAACGGAACTGAGAACATCTCCAATACTAGTTCCAACAGAAACAAACACTTGAAGTCATGATGACACATAACAACATAGCTTGAAAAAAACAAAACCAGTATTACCTCATATTACTACTACACAACTGACACACATAGGATAATATTAATAAAATATGTCACTACAAGATTCATATTGATAAATTCTGTACATATAACTTGTAATTAAAATTGATTGTGATTCCTGGTTCACTTTGTATTTGAATCAGGGCACATATATATTAGTGACAGTACTTAATACATATTTATATTTGAAAATTTACCAGTGCCTCATTTAAGAATAGTCTTATAGAGTGTTAAATGTGTGTGAGTGTCACAGTGTTGTCACGTGTGGTGGAATAAATTACATTGTTTATCTGTCTGTTGTTGTTGTGACTTACACTTCATCATATACATACCCTAGACATTCAACGTAGTCATCACAATATTCCAGAATAATTCTGACAGGTATAAATATGTGGTAGCAAGTAAGGTCATCTGTAATACACTACCCTTATTAGATACAGATACCTTCACAGCTGATCTCAGTCAGTACACTAAGTCCCCTATAAATATTTATAACATCCCACTTTACCACAGTAGTCACATTCTTTCTTTGTCACTTCAGCGACACCCGTGACTACTTTCACCTTCAAACCACGTCCATAGATTATTTTCATGGCTGTCGTCTTCCGGTATTTTCAGCTTTACCGCTTGCTCCATCATCATCATCATCATCAGTTGCCATCTCCATAACGAAGGTTGTCTGTAATGGGTCTCCAACGTCTTCTGTCTCTTGCCTTGGTGGTGCACTCTGATAGACTCTTTCCTGTCCATCTCTTGATGTTATATTCCCACTTATAGCGCTGTCTTCCCCTCGCACGTTTGCCTTCAACTCTCCCCTTCCATTATGGTCTTCTGCAAGGTGTTATGTCTTTTTATGCATTTATCCCTCCATCATACCAAAGGTAAAATAAAGGTACATAGAGAATATCGTTAACACTTTACGCACGATACATATTTGATTGGCATACGGAAATTGAACAGCGTTCATTGCCGCACGGCCGATAGACCAACTCCAGTTGAACGCTTGTTTTGAAATCTCTGCTACATTAAGTGTCAGTGTCTGACTTTTGTGACTCATAATTTTTTAAGATTATACTATTAATCAGTTGATCTTTTGGTGCCATTAAGATGTTTTTAATGATTACAAAATAGATGACGATAATCCTGGTAATATTTCTAGCAGCGTTCGTGTTACCGAGTCCCGAAAAAGGAGCAAAGAACAGCAGACATTACCCTACAAGGCAGATGTAGAAGGCAACATTCATATAGCTTCCGATTGGCAGGGTGATGAGGGCGCTAGCCTCTCGTGGCAAAGGTACTAGGTTCGAAACACGTTCCATTCTCCCCAGCCACTGATGGGTACCTGACTCTTCTCTTTAGTTGAGAAGGTAGAGGCAGAGAGGAAAGGAAATGGTCATCCAGCCTCTCCATGCTGTATCTAGTATTGTGAAGTCTCTAACACATCACCCAACCTCCCTACGGCGGCAGTGTATGCTACGGGACAACCTTTTCTTATATTCATATAGAAGCTCCAGACATGACACATTTGTAACTCACGATGTGTCCCGAAATACATTTCATCACGTATTTTTGCTTTTTTCATTGTCTGTTTGGATATTTTTTGCTGTTTGTTTTCATTGTCTGTATGGATATTTTTTGCTGTTTGTTTTCATTGTCTGTTTGGATATTTTTTGCTGTTTGTTTTCATTGTCTGTTTGGATATTTTTTGCTGTTTGTTTTCATTGTCTGTTTGGATATTTTTTGCTGTTTGTTTTCATTGTCTGTCTGGATATTTTTTGCTGTTTGTTTTCATTGTCTGTTTGGATTTTTTTGCTGTTTTTTTTCATGATCTGTTTGGATATTTTTTTGCTGTTTGTCTTCATTGCCTGGATATTTTTTTCGCTGTATGTCTTCTTTGTCTGTCTGGATTTATTTTTCGCTGATTGTCTTCATTGTCTGTCTTTCATTCATAATTCATTTGTGTGTTCTCATTCATAATTCATTTGTGTGTTCTCATTCATAATTCATTTGCGTGTTCTCATTCATCATTCATTTGTGTGTTTTTATTCCTCATTCATTTGTGTGCTTTTATTCATCATTAATTTGTGTGCTTTCATTCATAATTCATTTGTGTGTTCTCATTCATAATTCATTTGTGTGTTCTCATTAATCATTCATTTGTGTGTTCTCATTCATCATTCATTTGTGTGTTCTCATTCATCATTCATTTGTGTGTTTTCATTCATCATTCCTTTGTGTGTTCTCATTCATCATTCATTTGTGTGTTCTCATTCATTTATGTATTTTCATTCATCATTCATTCTTGTTTTTGCATTTATAATTCATTTGTGTGTTTTCATTCATTTGTATGTCTGCATTTATCATTCATTTTTGTGTTTGCATTTATCATTCATTTGTGTGTTTGCATTTATCATTCATTTGTGTGTTTGCATTTATCATTCATTTGTGTGTTTTCATTTATCATTCATTTGTGTGTTTGCATTTATCATTCATTTGTGTGTTCTCATGTATCATTCATTTGTTCCTTCTCATTCATCATTCATTTGTGGGTTTTTATTCATCATTCGTTTGTGTGTTTGCATTTACCATTCATTTGTGTGTTCTCATGTATCAGTCATTTGTGTGTTTTCATTCATCTTTCATTTCTGTGTTCTCATTCATCATTCATTTATGTGTTTTCATTCATCATTCATTTGTGTATTTTCATTCACCATTCATTTCTGTGTTCTCATTCATCATTCATTTCTGTGTTCTCATTCATCATTCATTTGTGCTGTTTTCATTCATCATTCATTAATGTTCAGCTCCCAAATGAGCATATGTGTTCAATAAACTAATATCAAGTCCTCCCGTCCTGTGTCATTAGGTCAAGGTCTTTCCGTGTATTCCTCATCCCACTCATTTCTATCTCCAGTTCTCTTCTCTGTGTATTATTCGGTCTCTCTTACCCTCTGGATTCCAAAACAAGGACTACGTTGTAATACTATCAACAGGAATACCTCAGTATGTGTCCTATCCATCGCCAGCGTCTTATTCTCATCTCTGGTATCATTGGCACTTTGTCTGGTTTTTGTTATTAGTTCCACATTTATGATATTGTGTTTTTCCTGGAGGGCTGATCTTTCCCCGGGGGACAAAGATCATAAATACAACAGCCGCAATGGGGGGAGAAGGATCCCGTTACACGCCCATTGGGCATATTGGAAATATGGTGTTAGGCCCATATTTTCTCGACCATCGGCATACTGGGGGTGATGTGGTCAGCATCCTGACGGCCGCCTTAACCTTCCCAGAGTTGCTCTGGTACCCAATTCCTGAGGTTGGGTCGACCCCGGAGCCGTTTGCGGTCTAAAAAATCCCACCTCAACCGGGGATCGAACCATGGACCACTGAGCTAGGAAGCCAGTGCACTAAACAGCTGCAATAGAAATGCAAAATTAGCAGTCGTCTATTTACGCGAAAAGACGTGCATTAAGAAAATAATGAAAAACACCCAATCTTATCAACCATATCAAATGCACGTTGACAATAGTCCGAAGCTATAGATGAGCAGAATTTTAACAGCGGAAATTGTCTGGTTGTCACGAACATCAAATTTAAACTAGCTAAAATAAAGACAGAAAGAACGTGCATTTAGAGCGTTACAAAGCCTTCAGCTCCTGGATTGTTTGAATTTCTGTAATATAATTCTAGGGCTAAGCAAATTCATATCATAACCAGGGACAGCAACATTGTTCACTTTATTTGAATTAGAAGAAATCGATAGCAACAGAAGAGTATTCTTATTGAGCAATAAACAGAAATGCTGTTCGCAATCAACTTTTTCAAAACGACAGCACAAAATAAATTATTCTAGAGTAAGTATTGGATTTGACCAAAAATTTCCAGCAAAGCTTTGGACACATGCATATACTGATGGTTCATCAAAAAATGCAGTTGAAAATGGGGGTGCCGGCATCCTCATAAAATTAAAGAATAGAATCCACTCTATGGCAATTGCCACTGGCAAATACTGCAATAACTTCAGTGATGAAGCAGAAGCCCTGAAACAGGCAGCTGAAACTCTTATTGAATGCAAAGCAAAGGCAGAAAAACAGATAGTAATCTTTACAGATGCCCTCTCAGTAATATCAGCGCTGAAGGGCCACCAAACTAAAGGATTGAAAGATCTGATAATCTCCCTTGAAAGACTGGCCAAATGCTTCAACAAGTGCACAATCCAGTGGATACCTGCCCATTGCAACATACCAGGAAATGAGGAGGCAGACAGACTTGCTAAGGAAGGAGGTGCCTTACAACAAAATGATATAGAGACAACTTACGCAACGGCAAAGACTACTATAAAGGCTACATTCAAGTCCAAATGGGAAAGAGAGCATCCGGGCCATTTGAAAAATGATGCATATCATCAACTATCCAGGAAAGAACAGGTCATCATTTTTCGGCTACGCACTGGACACAACAGATTGAGATACCATCTATACCACAAATACAAAATTGGTGCAACAGATCTCTGCACCTGCGGTACCAGCCCGACGACAGTCGAACACCTGCTGCAGTACTGCCCAACCTACAGTAATGAACGGAGTAGCATATGGCAACAACCCATTTCTGTCAACGAAAAACTGTTTGGAGCAGTGGCGTATCCTGGTAATGCGAGCTAGGCGTGCTGCTACTTAAAATGAATATGTACGCCTACTATTTAACTTCTTCCCCTCTTAATTTAAAAACCAACTATATTCAATTACGCAACGATAGTTATTAGGGGTATATGTCAATTATCTCCGAAATACTAATAAACTTACAACTTGAAACTCACTGTCACTGTAATAATCTGCATTCCCGGCAACTAACAAAAATTAATCACAATAAACACTGGACGGACACAGCCGATTTTTACAACTCGAGAGCTGCAAGGCCACCGCACGCATGTTCGTATTGTATTGACGTATCTGGCCATGACCCCGATCCACACAAACCAATCTTCCGACGTGACAATTTAATCTTCAGACGTGAATCCGAAAGGTACCGCACGCATTGTGACGGAATTACCCGAGAAACTTCGGGCGATTGTAACCAACCAATAAAAACTGCACTATAAAACGCGTCTGGGAAACTGAAACTAGATATACGCGTAGATTCTATGCGGGAAAATCCGTTATCCTGATGCGTGCGGTCCGAAAGCAGAACTTTAGAAGAGAAATATTTTATAGAATAATAAATTAAATTTTTATTTTCCTTCGGGCATAGGTGTGCGCAGCACGCACAGCACACATAGAGAATACGCCACTGGTTTGGAGATGTCGGGAACCTTGAGTTGACTACTGCCTTTATTAGAGTCATAAATGTGGAAGTCTGAAGGCGAACGAGGAAGAAGAAAAGAAATAAATTTAGCAACATTTAACTTGCAAAGCAAAAGTCTGGTTAATTAACGCAACTTTGCTTGAAAGATTGTTATTGTATCTGAACTTGTTAACTAATTGATATTCTATGTCGCATTGAGAATTATGATCAATTAATTTTCTATATTCTTTTCTTTTCTACCCGTGTCCTCTACTTTATTATCGCTCTTTTATCCTTTTCCTGAGTATTTTTCGCATTCGTTCGTTTGCGACTAAATATATTTTCCCATTCTGACTTTACCGTTTCTTTTTCTCATATTATAAATGCATTTGATTGCATATATGTCAGTCCCTGCACGAGACGTTATAGTGTTTGATTCGTCTAGTCAGACAGCGAGGAAGCAGACATTTGTCTACACTTTTCTCATGACACGGCGCTCTTGGGCCAGTTTCTCGGCTTGAGGTGTGGAACGCCCCAGACATGCATAGCTCAGAAATGAGACATATCGTCTGGCATTTGCATCTGACACGAGCGCTAAGGCCAGTTTCTTAGCAATAGGTGTGAAGACGCGTATTGGCAGTTTTATGGCAGTCGCCTGAGTTAACGTAAGTATTAAGAGAGAGAGAGAGAGAGAGAGAGAGAGAGAGAGAGAGAGAGAGGAGAGGGGAGACAGGGGTTTTGGAAATAGCGCGCATCCTTTGTCTGTTTCATACATCTACCCAGGAGTGGAAACGTGATTTCATTCAATCTCCAAGTTGCAGTAGACGTGGTCGCTTCGTTCTAGATACTTGTACTTATATTTATAAGTGAAACGCTTAGTTTCGTTGTGATACTCGTAGTTCTGGTTGGAGGTAATATAATATATCTAGTAGAATTGAGTGATTAAGTGTTAAATCGCCTATTATATTTCACTAGTTTCTTTTGTGCAGAGTAAATAATTTATAAGTCTGTATTATTCTCTAGTGACGTGTTTCAGAGAAAGCAGAATATATTATAATTTCTAGCTTAAACTCATGCAGCTGTAAATGAATTAAATTAAACTGCGAATAATCAGTCGAGAATATTTTAACTAACTTATAACTGCACTGATTCATCATTGAGTATTGACGAAATACGTATGTATTTCTAATTCATGGTGACTGATTTGTGAATATAACTTATTACACGGAAATTTAAAACGATAAGACAAGCCCTACGCTTGCAGTTTATAATGTAAGTTATAACCGAGGGAATAGTATGTATAAGTATTTTATATGTTGTTTTTCTTTATTCAGTGAAACTTTGCCAGCGTTGAGTACGGAGTAGTATCTGTGAAGAACATAAACATTTTATTCTTAAAGACTGGGGTGTATAAAGTAAAACCTGCCTGGCATTGCATTGGCATCCAGAACGACAGAGTACCCATTCCATAAACTTTAAGATTTAAATAAAGTAACGGGCCTCGAGCCTGATTTAATTCTTCCAGAGAAAAACCTCAAGTACATTTCAGCCCTTGTGGCAAGCAAAATATTAATATCAGTAACATTCCGACGAAGTTTTGACTGGCGGTGGTGTGACCAAATAAAGTCCTATACTGAGAGAAGGCAGTTACCTGACATTCCTAATTACTAGAAACCTAAGCTATTGACACTGTGCTCGCTGTTAACGTTCGTGCCTGGACAATTTTAATGTGACAGAACCAGATATCCTAAAATAAGTATAACCAAGAAAACGTTCCCTGAAGGAGTGAATTCAACCCGTCTTTTTTGGAACTAAGGTTCTCTTGGCCAAGACTACCATTGGAGAGTCTGTATGTGTATGTCCTAACAATTGTGTTTCCAGAAGTTGCTACTAAAGCTGTAAGTACGAGTGAACGCACGTGATCACGGCTGACTTAATAGAGTGAATGCAGGACTGAGTGATTCCTTTATTGTTGTATTTTGGCACCCATTTTTCTGTCTTAAATTTCTTTATGCAAGTTTGGTTTTTGTTGCTAACAAAATTTTTCCTTAGGATAGATCAGAGTATCCAAGTCTGTTCATACCTTTAAAGGGAAATCTTAGACTAAATCATATGTATTCGTGACTCTTTGTGGCTATCACTTTTCTTCTAACAGGACTGTGGGCTATACATCGGGGGAAAAGATCATACCAATGGGTCTATCATTCTTGTAGCAATTCATTGACTTTATGACTATTTGTATATGCTTAAATGTAATTTTTATATGTTGTGATGGAAGTTTATTTTTATAATTAAACTTCACAATTAAACTTAATCAGTGTGGCGGTCAGTTCGTTCCCAAATATCTATATTTTCATTGTCATAGTTTTACGTCTGTGTGTCTATTGTAGTGACTTATGTGTGTGGGTATGTTATATATATATATATATATATATATATATATATATATACATATACATATACATATGTCACCACTACTTTTTGGAATAGCTATTGATTGGGTTATGAGAAACTATACCCACAATGAACAATTGGGTATAAAATGGACAAATGGAAAATTCCTGGGGGACCTGGATTTCGCAGATGATGTAGCATTCTTAAGTTCAACACCAAGACAATCCCAAGAAGCAATAAATAATTTGTGTCATCTCTCGGTTAAAATTGGTCTCCAAATAAATGCCTCTAAAACTAAAGCTATGAACTTTTCTAACGAGACCTTTGATATCATCTTGAACGGGGAAAAACTACAGAAAGTTGAAAGTTTCAATTATTTAGGCAGTAAAATGACTCAGGATGGTGACACAACAAGAGAAATCCATACTAGAATTGCTTTGGCAGCTAGCGCCTTCAATAGATTATCTAACATTTGGAAATTACGATCATTGAATATACATACCAAGCTTCGTCTGTTTAATTCAAATGTTATCTCAGTGTTAACATACGGCTGTGAGAGTTGAAAATAACAAAAATCATTGGAGAACAAGCTGAATACATTCGAGAACAAATGTCTTAGAAAACTCATGAACATCAGTTGGAAAGAATTCAAGACTAATCGACAAATAAGAGAAGACTCTAGGCAGAAATATGTCTCCGACTATATAAAGAAAAGACGATGGTCATATATCGGTCATGTCCTACGAATGCAAAACAACAGAATACCACTACAGGCGCTCACTTGGGTTCCTGAGGGTAAGCGGAAAAAAGGAAGACCAAAAGAAACACTCAGAAGAACAATAATAAGAGAAGGAAGAACGTTGGGCCTAAATAATGTGCAAGAGCTAAGAGGAGTGGCGTCACAACGAACAACCTGGAGAGCACTGGTTTCTGCCTTATGCGCCGTGTTTGGCGCTTAAAGAATTTATTATTATTATTATTATTATATATTATATTAGATTTGTCTGACTAATCTAACTCTGTTGTAGATGATAGGCTGACTGAGAGAATCTTCTCGAGTGTCAAAGACAGAATCTACTAAAGTTCCTCCATCTCACCCGTGAAATCTATTTCTATTTTATCACCTCCTAGAAAGAGAAGGTAGCTAAAATTGAGAAATCACTGACGGAGGAGAGATGTAGAGTTTTGACATGTGATGACATAATTCAGAAACAAAGTGAAGAGATTTCACTTAAAAATATTGAAATCACGGAATTAAGGAAAAGAGTGGACGGTTTAATAGATATTGTTTTGAGCAATAAAATATTGTCTATGGTAAATATTGATAATGTTAAACAGAAAGTTGATTTTCAACACGTCATAAAAGCGTCGAGTCAGCAACAGACACTCGATGCCAACACTAACGTCAAACATGGTGTGCAAAAATCCTTGCATGGCAAATATAATTTTCCACGTACTAGTGACTATGCTGATAATATTAATAATTCCTGGCGACAGGCCAACAGGGTTAATTCTACTGTGATACTTGATTCTGTACATCACGGTAAAGACAAGGATAAATTTCATGTCAAAATTCAAAAAACTAACCAGGTATCTAAAGTTGGAAAGCCTCATAAAAACATAATAAGGGACGAGACTAGTAGGACTGGTGCCCAAAGTAATACTCAGTATGTTAGTAGCCATAAGGATTTTATTATTCCTATTACTGATTTAGAGGTTAAGCATGCTGCCACAGAAAAGAAGAAAAACAATCTTGACTGGAGAGATAATACAGATTTTAAACATTACCAAGGGAGTTCAGCAAATTGTAATCTGTCTTCTCCAAGAAACCAGAGACAGTTTAATAGATCTCAATATTTTGGTTCTGAAAATTTTGAAAATTATGGTAGAAATGATTACATGAAAGATTACCAATCTTACGATAATAGTTTTTCTAGTAGACAACATAACCAATCTGGCAGATATTTTTTATCAAAAGAGAAATAATAATGGCAACTATGCTAACTTTTCTCAACAAAGGCATACAGTTATTGATAAACAAGATAATAATAAAAATAGTGTCTCAAATACAACTGCTTGTTCTGCTTGTGGTTTTGAGAGAGTATCTCGCTGTCATGAGGGTAGAAATTTTTTTCAGCATCCAATAGCGACAACCTTGAGCTACGATCATTTTCTGCCCCATAAGCCTTCTGTGGTGTTTACACGTGTCAAGGGAAGGCTTGTTGATCATGGTGAAAGGGCCACACGTTTACACAAGCCACAGTTTAGGTAAAGGTAACGCTAATTTCGTTTTACATCGTTAAATCTTGCTGTGAATTAAAATAGAAATTTTTTTCATTTGTATATTTTCACAGCGACTGCTTTGCAATAAAAGTCAGTGCTCCTGTGTTATATTAGCAGAGAGAGTAAGGTATGCCACCTTTGTTTAACTTGTTTAGGATATAGATATTATTGTATCAAATAAATATATATTATATAGAATTGTATTAAGATACCATATAACTTCTATTAGATAGTGTGTAAGCTTATTTTTTATGCACTATTTTATGCACATATTTATTTTTTGTATGACGATGTTTTGATAATGCACCAATTATTTTCATACTATTCTTACACTGTGGTGTTATGACGAATATTGTATGTATTATGATTGCAATGAGGTGTAAGATATCAGTTGCGAGTGACTTGTCTCTGTAACTTTTTAATGAAAGCAGTGGACTATAGTATTTACGCACGCTAGTCAGAAGACTATGCCCATTTAATCAATTCGTGGTTGACCTTTATGCTCCGTTGTGAGCTTGGAGCTACGAGAGCTGATACATCAAACATTGATGTGTTTTGGCAGCGGTGATTATTAGGATTGTTTATATGCATGATGAGATTGCCAGCCCTATGCACAACCTCATTAGCTAGGCATGGTGCAGTAGTAGTCTCCAGAGAGTCTCTGTACTCACTAAATTTGAAATTCTTTATTGTGTTTTGATGTCATGTTTAGTTTATGTATTAGCACATTCTAAGACATTATGTAGTAACCATTATATTGTGAAACATTGGGTTTTTGATTTTTTTTTTTTTCAGCACATGATCTTCCTTATCAGTCATTTCTGACCAAAGGAGCGTATCTTCTCTCGAACATAACATTTCGGTTTTTGTGGTTGGGCTTTATATCAAGCAAATGCGCAAAATTGGCTTCCGATAACATTTATGCTCGAAAGCCTGAATCCTTCGCTCCGTATCTGCAGTGAGTGTCCAGCCCTCACACCCATACAAGAGAATAGACACCAGTAGCAACAGCCTAGTCTTAGTAGGAAAACGGAACTTGCACTCCAACCTTTCATCTTCCCTTTTAGTCATTATTTGACTGTATAGTGGGGATACAGTTAACTTCTCGAGAGCATTTAAGGGTCTTGGAGCCGAACATGTTTCTTACTATTCCCCGAGTCATTGCTTTTGACCATATATTAAACGCAGACACCTCGAGACCCGTAGGTCTGAGGAAAATGCTTGAAGTTCTCGATTCTGGTTCCACGACTCTCTATCTCGATTCAATATCATCAGGGCCAAAACGTAGATTACACAGAGGTCGGCCTCCAAGTTCGATATGGTTTTTGATTTATAATCGTAGAGAGCCTCCTGCATAATATGTTCTAGATATATATTAAAGAGCACTGGTGACAGAATACATCCCTGGCGAACTCCTACAGTTGTATTTGAAAAATTCTCCAATGTCATTCTTGCAAAAACAGCATCGTGTCCATAGTGCTTCAAGGAATCTCGATGATGGTTAATGAGCCATTCGCGGTTTCATGCCGTGAGACAGTGTGAACTTAGACATGCATGGCTATAAATCATGTTGAGACAAACATATGACTTTGGCGATCAACTAATAACTGTCTGACTGAACGGAGCATTTCGTCGCTCGCGTCGCGCGGGGAGGGAGACAGCGCTCTGTGCAGAGCGGATCCCGGCGGCCCCGGCGATTTTATTCTTGCGAGAACCACTGTTCTGGTTCTTGCACTGCCGATTTCGGACAGTAGTCAGTCTCGAAAGAGTCTCTGTACTCACAAATTTGAAATTCTGTCTTGTGTTTTGATCGTTCAGAGCGGGGCCGTTTTTTTCACATTCTAAAACATTATGTCGAGCCATTATACGAAACATTGGGTTTTTGATTTTTTTTCCCCAGAACATAATACCTGTGAATTTAAAATAATTTGATTCTTTTTTTTTTCTTGCAATTTAGGCATGCATCATTTTCCCAGCAGATTGTTTTGATTTTGTGTCTGCTTAAGTATAAGAATTTTTGTATGTCACACATTTTTGTTAAGCTAATTACATTCTTGATATGTTAATATAAGGTTAAGCTGAAAATAAATTAAAATACCATTTTTAGTTAGCTTAGCGTTATGAAATATTTTTGTTTTTTACTTTTTGGAAAATGGTTTTTTTTTAAAGATTCTAAAAAAAATTTTCTGTGCCCTGCGCTTAACTGTGCGCTAGAGGGGGTAATGATTTTTTTTTTTTACTTAACGCTTGATGGTGCGTTAGTTGGAATTTATTTATAACGGTATTATTTTTTGTGTATAATGTCTATGATAGTTCATTGTTACTCATGAATAAGTTGTATAACGGGATTAAGTGTCAGATTATGCTTTGTTTATGAATAGCTTTATTTTGTGTTTGTTATATACACATACATTGTCTTTGTGTCCTATACTTTCTTGTCATGATTATATGTATTTATATAATATGTTGTTTGATTAAATGGTTATTACGATGCATTAATCCATCGTTCTCTACAGACATATCTTTGTTTTTCTTCTGTCTTTTCTGATTATTCTTCATTTTATTCCATTTCTTCTACTGACTTTTCGGTAGCGGTTCATATGTTGGTTATACTTTCATGTTGCATTTATATGTCACTTGATACCATTTGTATTCTTCTTCATCCTACTATACTGATACTTGCATCCTGTATATTGTTAGGTTAATTCTATGCTGAATAGACTTAACTTTGTTGAAAGCAGATTATCTCTGTAGACTTAGCTGATTATTTTGTATGCTTTGTTTTCTGCTTTACTCATAATGCTGATATTTTTTGACGATATATAGTATTTGGACTTAACAGGTTGATTAATTTTACTGATTGGAGCTTTATTACCCACTTATTTTTTGGCTGAGGTAATCTTTTAAAAAAAAAAGATCTTATCATTTTTTCCCCGGGGGGTGGTGTAAACTGTTGAGTCCAAATCTAAGCAAGGTCATTAATCGTTATAAGTCTCGGATGTACAAGAGATTATAGTGGTTATCCCACTTGAACAGCGTTTGTTTAGCTGTTAATTTATTTTAAAAATATATGAGCGTATTGTATTCGAATCTTCGAGATTCAGAACGCTTCTCACTGCGGCTGAGTTTCCGCGTGAGATGGATTTTCTAAGCTATTTTTGAGCTGTGAGCAAGAGTTCTCGGAGAGTTAGCCCCACGCATGTGTGATTGGCTGGGGTGTTCTGGGAAATTGTAATTTAATGACAGTGTGTTCCCGAGCGAGTGTACTGGGAAGATGTGGAGTGTTTTTTCGATGTGTACGAGTGGGTATTTGGTACAGGCATTATTGCTTATGGATTATGTGTGATTATCGGCAGATAAGATGTACTTTATTTAAGGAGACTTTTCTAAGGCCTTGGAGTGTACAGGCCAGTGTTTTCAGATGTAATGCATTTGGAGGTCCTGTATCTACTAGTACTGCTATTGCCAGCAGTCTCCTTGATGGATTATTGATGTATTTACTAGTACTGCGATTGCCAACAGTCTCCTTGATGGATTATTTATGTATTTACTAGTACTGCGATTACTAGCAGTCTTCTTGATGGATTATTGATGTATTTACTAGTACTGCGATTGCCAGCAGTCTCCTTGATAGATTATTGATGTATTTACTAGTACTGCGATTGCCAGCAGTCTCCTTGACGAATTATTGATGTATTTACTAGTACTGCGATTGCCAGCATCTCCTTGATGGATTATTGATGTATTTACTAGTACTGCGATTGCCAGCAGTCTCCTTGATGGATTATTGATGTATTTACTAGTACTGCGATTGCCAGCAGTCTCCTTGATGGATTATTGATGTATTTACTAGTACTGCGATTGCCAGCAGTCTTCTTGATGGATTATTGATGTATTTACTAGTACTGCGATTGCCAGCAGTCTCCTTGATGGATTATTGATGTATTTACTAGTACTGCGATTGCCAGCAGTCTCCTTGATGGATTATTGATGTATTTACTAGTACTGCGATTGCCAGCAGTCTCCTTGATGGATTATTGATGTATTTACTAGTACTGCGATTGCCAGGAGTCCTTCTTGATGGATTATTATTATTATACGCTAGTACTATGACGTGGATCCTTTGTGTATGCTATTATAAACTGTGTAATATGCTGTATTTCGTCTATGTCGTTGTGACCGTGTTGTGGTATAAATAAACTGTTCTTTAAACGTCAACAACCGTTTCAACGCTCCATGGCTCGTACGTGAGCTATTGTGGTGTGAGTGACAGTTATCAAACACCCTTCAAACATTCCAGGCACGGGAACAGTACAGCAGTACACATATGGATAATTAGTATATACATTTATCAGTTAACAAACTTTATCAAACAACTTCCTTATTTCATGTTCTTTATCATATCTCAATACATAGTGTATCTGCAAAACCGCAGATGATACTTCCCGCGATGTTTTCACTTCGGCTTCTTGCTCAGACTGTCTGAAACAATCCTAATATGATTCTCTTCTTCTCCCCAAAATCTACATTTCTGGGAGCAGCCTTCGGTCAGTGTCTCTCTACCCCCCTTTCCTCCCCATACAGCTGACTCAGAGTTCATTTTCTTTCTTTTCATTCTTGTTATTTTGCACTGTCCTACCTAAAGGTCGTTATTTCTTTTGTCACCGTTTCAGAAAATTGAGAACCTTTTTTAATTTCTTTCCAGTGCCAACGCCATTGTCTACCCGAAAATAAACGTCGTTTCATGCCCATAAATATATCAGCTTCTAACCTTTAAGGTCATCTTTCCCCAAATACTACCTGGGAAAATTAACCACTCTTGTAACTGTTAAATGACCTCAATGATGATGATTTTGACTTTCGGTATTCTGATGCTGGGCAGTAAGCTAATGTAACATTGTGACGTATAATGGAAAGAGAGACTACGGTAATCTGATGCTGGGCAGTAAGCTAATGTAACATTGTGACGTATAATGGAAAGAGAGACTACGGTAATCTGATGCTGGGCAGTAAGCTAATATGTTACATATAAAAGAAAATGAATCAGCAAAAGAAAAAAAAGAGGATGAAAAGAACCAGACAAGTGCATATGGTGTAAGCGATTTTCGTTTGAAGAAATCACATAAACACTAGTGTAAAAGCCCGTCATAAGACGAGAATTAAATTCAAAAGCACTAGTACCTAACAGCAATTTTACTTATTCAAAAGTATTTTTTTAAACCACTGTGCATCGCCACAGTAAATTAATATGAAACAAATATAAAGGTATGTTATAAGGCACTCGTAGGAAATAAAGAAGTAGAACACTAGACAACAGAAAAACAACAGATTAATTTACTGTTTACAGGCCTCGTGGTTTCACTTCCTTATACATCACCACAATACACGAACTACGTAGCAGCAGCGAGGATCCCAATGTGTGTATACAGGATCACACATTCTATAAATATATTTTTGTGCACACCGTCATTTGCGCATTCTTCTTTGGTAAGTGTTACTATTTTCGGGAGAGTACATATAAGGGACACAATACAATTAATGTCTAACTTTCAACCAAAGTTGCATCCCTTAGCGTTACGCACTGACAGAAAAAGCTGGGATTTTATATATAGGATGGCAGTCCTTTTCCGGGAATTCCCAGGACAAGATTGGCAGAAGGAAATCGAAAAAAAAAGATATAGAGACGAGAATTATTCACAAAGACATGAGAAGCGGGTGGCACAGGGACAGGAGGACTTGGCATAAGTTTGTTGAAGGTCTATGCTCCTTGGGGAGCTGAAGGGGGATGACGAACAAAAAGAAGAACAAACAGAAGAAAAAAAAGTTTGAGCTCACACGAGCAAAGTACGTGCCACTGACCTTGACCCTCGGTTGGTAAACACGAGACAGCTGTTACCTTTGTTATTTGTGTACTACCTAAACCTGACACGTCTGCCCCTGTATACGTTTTTTATGTACATCCGGCTATCTCTTTTAAGTCCCTCTCTATCTCTCTCTCTCTCTCTCTCTCTCTCTCTCTCTCACACACACACACACACACTTGTAATCAGTCTAACAATCTCCTATAATGTATCATCATCATCTCCTTTTCACATCTCATAGAGCAGCGTTTACAAAACTTACACGCGCACGCCTTATGAGAGATTAGCCGCACACCACCCCATCATTTAGAAGACAAACAAACATCTGTCAATCACAGAAGAACTACCATATATCGGTGAAGCCCCTGGCTAACATCACCTACTGTCTAACTTTCTGGCTGTGGCCCGCTCTCATAAGACACCCTGGTATTTGCCTGGCTTAAATTACAGACTTAAGAACACAGAACCATCGCTAACATCTCGTGACGCCAGCCACCGCCGATGTCTGTAAATGCTGAAACTACCCCCCTCCCCCCAAGTGCGCACCTGTTGGAAAAGTGGTGGGGGTGTTCCAAAAATTATTTCGCAGGTGAAAATCGGTAATTGTAAAATGAAACAGTGCCCAAGCCCTGGGAATCCTACATTACTCCGACCTGTATGTTTTCTTGTCCTATGTTTATTGTAAATATTGTGCACATGTTTGTAAACATGTAATGATTTGTGTGTGTGCGTGTGTGTGTGTGTGTGTGTGTGTGTGTGTATGTATATATATATATATATTGTCTACTAATCAATGTCACATTCTTTGGATGAACTTAAGGTCAGATTAGTAATGGAATTTGCTAAGCACCACGTGGAGAATGTTTTCAACGAGTCGAACAATCGAATCGAGAATACTAAAGATATGGATAGACAAGGAAAGCGAAGAAAACGAGAAACAAGCAAAAGACGAAAAAAGAAACAACACAAAAGAGTATAGTACTTGTGCACTCACTCAAGAATCCCATGAATGGGAAAAGTAAATGAGAAAGAAGCGCAAAGTGAGGACCAGAATGATTGAAATCCCAAATCATCTAAAAAATTACAAGGAAAGGTAAACATTTAGAAGAGTCAAGCGAAAGACAGTCAATTGGTGTCTAATAGGACGACATTGCAAGTACCATGGGGGGCTCTGGGACTGACACAAGGGTCAAGCTTCAGCACAACCAGCTTTCTCCTTGTTCACACAAATGGTACTGGGTGCCTCTAACTCCCAGCATCTGGATGTTCCAAACTCTGGAACACAGAATTTAAGGTGCCTGCATCCCACCTATCCTGGTGGTAAATGTGACGAAACCGTACGTTCTCTTTTTCTGGACTTCAATTCTCTCCGGCCGTACTTATTCGACCATTCCTTCTATGTGCTAATTCTTCCCTTGTTTATTGTATAAGCTTTCATCGATCGAGGTTATCTTGTCCTACTTCGTCACTCACTATACGGCACCGCACCGCCTTACTTGTTTTGCAGCCACGCGGATGTTTCTGTGTGATTACTCGCTGACCAGACGGATTGAGAGTCCACATTTAACGAGATTCTTATTGTTACACGAGAGTCACAATTGAGAGATAACCCCAGACGGCATAGGGCGAACACCCAGACGTTTGTCGGGGAAGGTAGATAACAACCGTTGATACGTGGCCGATTTCACTGAGATGTCGGAAAAAAGTACATAAGAAATAATCACAGCTCAAGAAACATATGTCACGTGCTTATAAATACCATAATAATTTATCGTATAATGTGGAATCATGTTATTTTGTTAAACCAGAAAAATGTGATCACTCTTTACTGCCAATGCGTTTACTAATAGCTTATAAATATATAAATTAAAAAAAAAAATAACTTATTCACATGTGACTTTTTTTTAAAAGTATATCGTTGAACCTTTTATGGGTTATAATTAGGACATATTGTGTATTAATTCAAGAAAACTAAGTCAGATTTCCAATATCCAAATATAGTACCTTCTTCCCCCCTCCACTCAGTCCTAACAGAGTAAATCAAAACCAAATATGTGTATATGTTTTTGTGCGTGACCTCACTACATGGGGCTGCCTGGCTTTCTACAGTGATTCATTACTATAACAAAATTAGCGACTTTTACCTGCACTATCTTGGTTCCATCTCTTCGCCCTGGCCTTTTCCAGTTTTAGATGACGAACGCTATTTTTTTTGGAGGCATTTTCACACAAAAGTTCCGAAAAATGAGACTAACTAAATGTGTATACGGAATTTATGAATCCGACGCCATAATGTAAACACCGCGGTTGCAAGTCACGTAGATTCACGCAGCCAATGAACAGTTTAGAATAGTGTGCGGAAAAGGCCGGTGT
Source organism: Oreohelix idahoensis (assembly GCA_024509875.1). Taxonomy (NCBI): domain Eukaryota; kingdom Metazoa; phylum Mollusca; class Gastropoda; order Stylommatophora; family Oreohelicidae; genus Oreohelix; species Oreohelix idahoensis. The sequence continues at coordinate 32,496 of JAMPIV010017959.1, forward strand.
CAACGAACGCACTACGATTTCCATATATGGAAATAATCGGTATAAAATGCGACCTATAAATTCTCGATCTTGGCGGGTATAATTTTGTTACCGAAATAAATGAACTACATCACATGATTCCCCAGATCTAGGCGAATCCAATGATGTATAATACGTAGGGGTGTAAGCTTGGTTGCTATGAAAGAAACAATGTCTAATTAGACATATTTTATCGAGTTTGAGAACATCTCTCCATACCATACATATTCTTAAAATGCATTTTGACATTTAATTCTGTTATATTTAGATTCAGGAGATGCTAAAGTATCAGAAAATGGACCAATCCCAAAATCCTTAATTTTTTTATTTTGACGAAAATTTAATTCCCGCTCCTCCCCTTAATTAAGACACTCATTTTTATATTCTAAGTTTGGCCATTGTTTGACCACTATTGTGTAACAGCGGAAACAATACGGTCAGAGTACCCTATCCCATGTACACTGGTTGAGAATACCCAAGCCCCTCTTCACGCACGCGTAGCAAGAGTGACAATATTAATAGTAATAATAATAGAAGTAATACTATTTAAGGAAAAAAATGAAAGAAAAAAGTCAAAACGGGCTAATAATTAATAAGCAATAACTAACACACCATTTTAAAAAAAAAGGAATTACACTTTAACAACTAAATAAATAATAAACAAACTGCAAACTTCTCATAAGGTAAGGACAAATATTGAACTAAACACAATAAATTCTAATACATATCAACACCACCGTCAGCAATGAAAATGACAATAGGTATTTTAATATAACGCATAACTGAAAATAAAATGACACTAAATACGCTAATTATAACCGACAAAAAGGTTGAACAGGGTAGGCCAAAATAATAATTGAGGGGAGACAAATGATCATGTCATGCTAGTCCGCTCGCCTCCCATTTCCTTTAACAAAAAGAAAAAAAGGATAAAACGATGCATCTCAAAAAATAGTAATTATAGTGAATTATAAAAATGTAAACTGTATTGTATTTAAACGTATACTTTCTTATGACATTTACTGTGTGCTTCTGTCTTGTGTACATCAAATTTATATGCCGTTTACTTTGTGCTTCTATCTTGTACATCAAAATATAATCAATTTTTTAGTTGTTAAAGGACTTTATTATCACACTGTATTCACTGCAAAAGAACCCACGTGGCTTCTCCACAAACCTCGTCAGCATCGCGCGACATACATTGTATGAACTGTATGATACATTGGCCAATGGAAAGACTTCCTTATTCGTGTGTTTACTGAAACGTACTAGGCTTAACATGGAGTCTCAATCCGTGCAACCGAGTGAAGGATGCCATTTAATTACATAAGTAGGAAAGACGTACCACCGGGAGGAGGTCTATAATTCAACAACAGGAATGTTACTTTAGAGGTAGGTGTAAAGACTTCCTCGAAAAGTAGTTTATTAAGAGAGAAAAATCGAGTGGAAAGGCCTCGACACATCAGGTTAGTCCCTAATTTAGCTGTTTAAAGTATGCATAAAATAAAATGCACAGGAGACTAAAAGATTATTAGATAGATAGATAGATAGATAAAGAATAATTCAGGGTATAATTTAAGCTTTGGATGAATAAACACCTAATAAAAATCGCTCCAGAAATAAGAAAGATAATTGGGAAAATAGTTTTTCATAATTGAACAGAGAGACAAATTATGCCTCATTTTGAGATTCGCAATACCACTTTAGCCCCCTGCGTTCCGATACGCCGGATGTGCTAGTATAAATAGACCTTGCCTTTGCTAAATTGAGGCCATAAGATTTGAAAAGCACAGCGAGCAGAAGAAGCGGTAAAATTGTTAATGAAGTGTGCATTTGCCAACCGCATCTGAAGAGCAGACCATAGATGCCCATTAACAGCTCGTCTGTGTGTGCCTGAGGGTAAGAAAGAATATATATATATATATATATATATATATATATATATATATATATATATATATATATATATATATATATATATGTGTGTGTGTGTGTTTTTCTATTAATTCACTACAGTGTGCGATAGGGAGTGTGTAGAAGTGTTTCTGCAACCATTGTGTAATTTCTGAAGGACTTACCAGACTGTGTATATTCAAAATAAATTGCGAATGATGGCAAAAGTGTGTTTGTAGGTTTGGAAAAGCATTTAGAGAATTATTTCTTGTTGGAATGGGACACCTACCAGGAACATAAGGAAGGATGACAGAAATTGTTTTAATGTATTGATCAACGTATTACTTAGTATTTTATACTAGACCAAATCATTGTACGGAGGCGTAGCATGGACAAATGGATCTAACTAAGGATTTAGAAGGAAAGTGTAGTCACGGTTAACTGGCTGTGGGTAATACTAGTATAAATTGTCCTGTGCATCTGCTAGCACATTGTCTGACACTGTCTATCATTTCCACCTTGTATAATACGGGAATAGTGATGGACCATATAAGGGTTACGTTTATTTTTGTTTCAGGTTTTATCCTGAAAACTACACCAACTTTAAAGAGTCATCCACCTCTGTTGGACTCTGTGGTGCGAGTACTCTTGTGGTCAACAGAGCCAGATACCCAGCTTCCACTGCCTGGAGGAATTCATAATACTTGTCCGTCCATGGCAGGAGTGTGACCGATCTCTAAACAACAGATAAGTGGCAAAACAAAGCCACTAGTCATCGTATCCAGATTATACCCCGACATTCACAAACAAGATACTAATAAAGACAGCCTACAGTGTATGATGAAAAGTGTGGACATAAAGTTACCCATTACTAGCTTCACAGTCAAGAAATAGTGACAAAACTCATTAGTATCATATAAATGTTCTTTAAAAGGAGATAATTAACCCAGGTGATAACCTTCAACAAGTGAATGACTTTTTAAGATTGTTAATTATTTTCAATGTTTATTGATTTATTGTTGTAAATAAATTTGATTTTATTTCAAACTTTCCAGGCCGAAAAGAGAAACGGTATAGGCTAAATAAATTGTAAATATTTACCAGCAGACTTACTTACTTATTAAAGTTGAGTTTATGTTCTTGTTGGATATAATTTTGTTAATATCCCCTAGCAAAGTCAATAATAATAATAATAATAATATAATAATCAAGGGAGGATCTTGAGAGGGAGCCCCTAGGGATCCAGGATAATACAATAACATCATACCTGGAAACATATACAGCTTGACCCTACCTTTGATATCCATACACCCTTACTCTTTTCAGAGAACAGAATATTACTTATAAGACCAGACTCTTATCTGGCACTATCCTGGTATCACCTGATACAACTTTTTGTCCAGGATATCTTATATTTTAATAATATCTCAACCCTCTCGCGACAGTAAAGAAGATAGAAAAAATACAATATCTGTAGTAATATAAAATGTAGCAATACTACTAGTGCCCAACCATCCTTAGTGGCTCTGAGGTTTGCGTTCTTGAGCCAAGTGTGTCGTGCTGGCTGCTGTCAGCCTGTGATGTTTTAGGATATCTGTGATGTTTTAGGACATCTGTGATGTTTTAGGATATCTGTTATGTTTTAGGATATCTGTGATGTTTTAGGATATCTGTGATGTTTTAGGATATCTGTGCTGTTTTAGGATATCTGTGATGTTTTAGGATAGCTGTGATGTTTTAGGATATTTGTGTTGTTTTAGGATATCTGTGATGTTTTAGGATAGCTGTGATGTTTTAGGATATTTGTGATGTTTTAGGATATCTGTGTTGTTTTAGGATATCTGTGAAGTTTTAGGATATTTGTGTTGTTTTAGGATATCTGTGATGTTTTAGGATATCTGTGATGTTTTAGGATATCTGTGATGTTGTCTATATATCTGCCTTTTGGTCTTCCCTTTGCCTTGAAACCAGATCGTCTGCTGTTATAGAGGCTGGGTGGTCATTTATCGCCTTCATTCTCATGAGATGGTCAAACACCGTCATTTGCGCATTGTTCTTTGGTAAGTGTTACTATTTTAGGGAGAGTACATATAAGGGACATAATACAATTAATGTCTAACTTTCAACCAAAGTTGCATCCCTTAGCATTACGTACTGACAGAAATAGCGGTGATTTTTTATATAGGATACTAATTCAAAACCGTAATACCCGCCATAAGTACTTCGGTCGGTCGGTCACATTTTGCACGCCGTCATTTTTTTTTTCTATTTTCGAGAGGGTACTTTAACTTTCAACCACAGCTAAGGGGGTGCAATTGTGGTTGAAAGTTAGACAATAATTGTATTGTTTCCCCTTATATGTACTCTCCCGAAAATAGAAAAAGTACGCAAATGAAGGTGTGCATGAAAAGTTTGATTATGGAAAGAAGCCAACAACACGATTGATAAACAGTACATGAACTGGAGTTTCGTCAAACTTCAAACGTTGTTCTCATAGGCAGTAAGTCGATCAAGGCTTCTCAGAGGCAGTAAGTCGACCAGGGCAAGATTTTAAAATATGCACGAACAATTACGAGACATGTTGTCATAAAAGAAATGTTAGTTATTTAGTCAATTTACGGTCCATTAGATCATTATCACTGCTCCACATGTCATTTAGGTAAGGTTACTCCATGTCTTCATATGTAATACATCCATATAATTTTCACTACAAATATCTAATGACGGTCGCCTGCAATGAAGTGACCACAGTAGTGATAGTACTGTCTGTAATACATGTAACAGAAACAACACACTATAATTAATAACCTGTCAATGTTGACGGGTTATTGCTAGTTACTTGATAATTACTAAATATTTATTGATAAAGTGTTGGAAACCTCACCATGTAAACATAAGTTGCTACAGAAAACAACGCTGCAAAAGGACATAGTTTGATACAGGCTTCCTGAAAGGTGACAAGCTTCTGTACTGGCCCCATGCTCCATAAGGAACAACAAAGAAGAAGAAGAATAGATGTAGTGATGTATTCCCCGTTAATGCACCAAGTTGTGGTGACTGCGCACACGGCACCAAGTTATGGTGACTGCGCACACGGCACCAAGTTATGGTGACTGCGCACACGGCACCAAGTTATGGTGACTGCGCACACGGCACCGTTTAAGTCCAGATTGGATGAACGGTTCGCTTTCATGGTGGCCAATATGGTGATCTTTCCGGGGGGTCTCTTAAGGGACAAAGAAGGGATAGGCCTACCGTGCCCTCAGGCATGCTGTACAAGGCGATTGAGGTTGTGTATGTGACAGGCAACCTCATCATGTTAAACGAATTGCTACATAAACCAACAGGATTCCTGTAAGGGGCCCACTTATTGGTGCTGGCGCCGTTGGAAGCTCAAAGGATGATGATGATGAATATTGTGATCTTGTCTTGCAGGAGGGACAGGAGTTATTCATAGTGGAGTCATCATGGCTGTGGAGATCAATGCGGGAGGTCTGGTGGCCGCTCGAAAATGCGATCTGCTTAAGCGGGTGGGCCTCAGGGGATAGTCAAGGAAGGAAGCACTTGGAAGATTTGGCGAGACTGCGCAAGAAGAATCTTCCTGTCAGTGGTGGGTTATGGAATTCGAAACAGTGAATTTGTGTTCAAGTAAGATTTGTGCTTTGGCAGCCGCTCTCGGGTTGGGGGAATGGATGTAACTAGGAGTGGATGGCGAATTAGGGAATTGCGGCTGGGGCTGAGTGGGTTCGGGTCCAGTGAAGGTAGCCAAAAAAGAAAAGAAAAAGAAATTAGGGGGAGAGAAAAAAATTTTGGAGTCATGGCTCAGGTGGGCATGTCTATCCGATATATCACAGTAGGGCCGAGGCGCTTGTCGGGGTGGGGAGGGAGAGAAGGGGGTGGAATAATATTCAGACATTAACAAAAAACAAAGGCAATTTATCTTGAAGGAAAAATTTCTTGCATGTCCCATCCCTCCTAAGCCCCTGTTATTAGCTTTAATGTTGATGAGTTTTTCTTCTTCTAATTGTAATTTTGCATATTCTAACACTTTTTAATCTGAGCTTCCAGTAATGCTATCTCTCTCTCTCTCTCTCGCTCTCTCTCTTTCTCTCTCGCTCCCCCCTCTCTCTCTCTCTCTCTCTTTCTCTCTCGCTCCCCCCTCTCTCTCTCTCTCTCTCTCTCTCTCACACACACGCACGCACACACACACACACACCCAGAGTTACGATACGGTACACTTAGTGTCCATCATATCTTTGTTAAAGTCATGTTAGGCTTTACCCATGCACCGAAATTCAAGCCACGTTTTTCAACAGATGTTTGAAATATATATATATACTCTTTTCGTTTTTGATCTATGTATGTTGTTCATCTGATTTTTTTTCACCTATTTTGTTCAATGTGTTTGCATTGAAAGGCAACCTTTTTCTCTTTGTCCATACATTTTTTAAAAATATCTTCAATTCAAATGCGTAATGTATGGCCCTGGAACATGGATAACAACAAAATCAGCAACCAAAAAAGCTACTGACTTTCATAAATGCGTGTTTGCGTGGAGTAGAAGTAATGTAGAACTGATGACAAGAACAGTAATGTAGAACTGATGACAAGAACAGTAATGTAGAACTGATGACAAAAACAGTAATGTAGAACTGATGACAAAAACAGTAATGTAGAACTGATGACAAGAACAGTAATGTAGAACTGATGACAAGAACAGTAATGTAGAACTGATGACAAGAACAGTAATGTAGAACTGATGACAAGAACAGTAATGTAGAACTGATGACAACAACAGTAATGTAGAACTGATGACAACAACAGTAATGTAGAACTGATGACAAGAACAGTAATGTAGAACTGATGACAAGAACAGTAATGTAGAACTGATGACAAAAACCAGAAATTTAAACCGGAGAACAAAAACAGTAATGTAGAACTGATGACAAGAACGGTAATGTAGAACTGAGGACAAGAACAGTAATGTAGAACTGATGACAAGAACAGTAATGTAGAACTGATGACAAGAACAGTAATGTAGAACTGATGACAAGAACCGTAATGTAGAACTGATGACAAGAACGGTAATGTAGAATTGAAGACAAGAACCGTAATGTAGAACTGATGACAAGAACAGTAATGTAGAACTGATGACAAGAACAGTAATGTAGAACTGATGACAAGAACAGTAATGTAGAACTGATGACAAGAACAGTAATGTAGAACTGATGACAAGAACAGTAATGTAGAACTGATGACAAGAACAGTAATGTAGAACTGATGACAAGAACAGTAATGTAGAACTGATGACAAGAACAGTAATGTAGAACTGATGACAAGAACAGTAATGTAGAACTGATGACAAGAACAGTAATGTAGAACTGATGACAAGAACAGTAATGTAGAACTGATGACAAGAACCAGACAAGCGTCAGTGGAACAAGAGATGAGAAGAAGACGCTGGATAGAACACATTGAGGAAACCTGTTAATAGCAATACAATGCAGTCCTTGTTCTGTAATCCCCAGGGCAAGAGAGGCAGAAGATCCTACAGAAAAAATTAACACACGGAGAAGGGAAATAGAGATAAAAATGCCAAGGGTAAAGAAGACATGGAAAAACCTTGAGTATCTCTCGAGGACAGAAAGACTTGGCATACGTTTTTTTAAGGCCTATGCTCATAGGGCATCTGAACGGTGATGATGGTGACTATATTTCTTGTCTTCGTTACCAGTTTGTGATTGTGGCTACCCATGGTGAACCTCGAAACGTCTCGTGTTTTAGGTGTATCGTAACTTTATAAAACTGACTCGATACACATGTTTGGTTAATAAACTAAACCTTTGTTGTTATCTATTTAATTAAGCGATGATATGCACCAGTTTTTTTTTTCACGCGATGCATGCTTTAAAGAGAAATTTTAATTAAATTTATAAGCAATGCATAGCTAATCATGATGAAACCATAATAGCAGGAAACCGGAAGCTTAAAATTAATGTCTGCTCAGCGTGTCTGACAATGTTGTAACTAAGAGCATATGTCAAAGCAAGAGAGAGAACGCGTGGTAACACTTACGTAGTTTGTCAAGTAGGGTATGCCGCTTTGTTACCTCTACCGTTATTGTTGATCAGAATCGACGTCATTGCACTTTGAGCAAACCCGTAGGTGCTCAGTCTCCCTTAGCAAATGTCGAAGGGTATGAACGCTAATTGTTCTTATTGCGCGCTGGTTTGTATACACGCCGGATGTATCCACTCATACGTCCATTTCTGCTGGTCTTGCGTTTGATGCCAAATTCCAGCAATCTTAGCCTTGATGATTGCAGTGTAACTTTATAATAGGCGATAATTAATTGCCCTCAGTATCTCTCCCTTATCCATCATAACTGGCCTTGTTAATGAAGTTTCAGAAAGCCAACTTAAGGCTGCAGCAGCTGCCTTTACCTCCACTCTCATGCTGGAGGTTGTTATCGTGTAAGTCCCGCTATATTCAGAGACAATTCTGCCATCTACTCCAGCAGAGAAGTCCCACCCAGATTTCTCACCACGGATTACACACTCAGCAGTATACAAATGGCATCATCATTTCCAGCATGATCATTTATCAGGTGATCAATTTCCAGCACTGCCCTCCCAATGGCACAAGTTCTGCACTCTCAGCCACGGCTGATGATGACTAGCTGGTAATCGTCCATTTCTCGCCTGACTTAATCCACTCTTCTCCGTTGAATGCCGCTTTGGTTAGTAATACTGTTAGTAATATAGTTCACTGTGATGGTAATTGTTTAAATTTTTATCCGCTATTCTGTAACGCGTAACTTCGACATATTTTCATGATCGATTATGTCAGTTTTGTCAATACGATTTGCAACATCCGGTTTAAAGGTCAAGATGTGAAGAGAAAAAAATAACTACTCCTCTCTACACCCCCTTCTCTCAATGGTTAAAGACCTTGGATACCCGACACATACTGACAGCTAGATAAACTATGGTTCAAGAGAATGGTTTTGAAATTTGGAAGTAGAAGACTGATGACCGACAAGAAAATCAGCACTTCACAAAGAGTACATCCTTATTGAATATATATATAAAGAGGAAATGAACCATCTGTTTTCCAGCCACCAGAAATAAGGGGTATGACGAGGACAGTAGACAAAGTCCACTATAGTGCCCCATGTTGCCTGACTGTCAATCCATATTTACGTCACAGCTAGCCATTACCTAACCCCAAAACGTGCTTCCAGCTTTGTCAACCAGCTCGCCTTAACATAACACCAACCCTATTTCGAGCTTCATCGACAATTAACAACGCCAAGGGGCAATTTTACAAATAAAAATTCCAACTTGAAGCGAAATGCCGCATTTTTAGTTGCCAACACACAGTCTGCTGTCCTCTACAAAGGCCAATATAAGGGGAGAAAATACATGATGATAACAAGACTAGACAGATAAGATAATTAACACTTACCTTGGCTATCGTCACTGCTTCCTACAAAGTCTGATGTCATGAACTGTTTGGTCATCAGGCTCTTCCCGCAGCCGGCAGCACCCATCATAATTACGCGGTAGTATGTGGGAATAGCTGGTGGTTCCGGGTGGAAAGAATAACTGTTTACCGAGTTTGCCTGCAGCTGCTGTTGGTTGTTGGCCTGCTGCGGTCTGGGGTCGGTGATGGTGCTTCCCGTGGACATAAGGCTATGCGTGCTCTTTTTCTTGAAGGAATCCCCCCTGTTGACCACGACGCCTTTCGAGGTCATCTTGAATGACCTTACTCGCCTCAGTCTGCTGTCCTTGTCTTCTGAAATTGGAACTTTGAGAAAGTTCGCTGAGACATTAGGCATGGAGCTTCGACGAGGTCCCAGGGACTCGGGGTCACCTTTGTGATCGGTCTTATGTATGAAATTATTGTTGGACGCCAAGGCGGCACTGCTAGTGTTGCTTTCGCCATGGGCGGTACGCGAGCCACGAGGAGCGGGGGAGCGTCGAGATGAAAATGTTGATTTTGGTCGTTCTCTGAAGGACCCTGTCCGGGAAATGGGTGCGGAGACAGGGGTGAACTTGATGCGGGGATTGAGAGAGCGAGAGTCATTAGAGTTGCCTGATCCTGTGCTATTTTCGGAGCCGTTGCTATCCATTCTGGATCGACGGATAATAGGACGTTTGTTTTGGGGGCTTTGATGTGATCCACTCCAGTTTGGTGGAACAGCCGCTTCTAAAATATCCAAGGTCATCTCCTGATCCTCGGAGTAGTCATCCAAACCGCCCGAATCGTCCAGAAACTCGCGGGGAATCCCGTATTCCAGTGTGAGGCCGTGCTCTGTAACAAGAGCTACAAAACTTGCATACGTCAAAAGTGAAAATGTCCTTAGCAAACGTCTCAAGATCTCCGTACAACCATGCACTCTTGAGCTAGTCCTATCATCAACCTTTTACCTGCTGTCACGTCGGATTATGAAAATAACCTCATTAACCAACACAAAATAAATTCTATGTACTCTAACAAAATAGTTTCACAGTCTATATCAGGGTTTCTCGCCCGGAGTTCCGCGACAGGTCTCAAGAGGTTCCGCGAGAGATCGGGACTGAAAGAAAAATGCACGTCTTTTTTTGTTAACTTTGCGCGCCGGGCGATGTAAGCGGGACCTAGTAGCGTTCAAGGACGGAGCAGGCTACATTTCTATTCCAATCGCTTTCTCCTATCAATTTTAGTAGCTTGACTATTCAACATTGTCAGTAAGTTTTCATTTTGTAAATAACATTAATTAAAATCAATTTACAACCCTTTTTTTTTCTTAAACTAAATCTAAGCCTACCTTAGAAAAATTAAATTCCATTTCGGTGTAAGACTGTTATTTAAGAGAGATTCGATTTGTTGACCTCATGAATTTTTTTTTATTTATGAAAGGGAAAGAAAAAAGATTAATTTTAAGAAAGATAAGTTAAGCTTAACTACTCATTTTGTTTTTAAAGATAGGATTGGCTAAAAAGTTATTTTAGTTTTAAATATGTAAGAAAACTATTCTTGCACATACCATATTGCATTAATATCTTGCAGAGTACAAGTTTGTGATAAGACTTTTAGGCCTACCTGAATAAGATTTTTTTTTTAAAAGTCAAGTAGGACACTGCACAAAAAAAAAAAAAAAAAAAAACTGAAATTTTTTCTACCTAGACTTCTGACATGAATTAGAAGTGATATATTTTGTATGGATAGGAAACCACGCTAAAAGAGAAGGCTAATAGGTTGGAAAAAATTCATTCTCTACTCAAAAGGGCATTGACAATTATCATTGGATTATTATACAATTTACTGATCATGTTAACGGACCATGAGCAATATATATACATATATATAATGCTTCCTATGTATTTGAACTCTGAAACCTGTTTGCGCCTGATGCTGTTGACATGTTTGTTAAGTGAGCCTGGTGATCAGCTAATCTTCATAGGTTCTGTCTTTGTTGTGAGAATCGACATGTTGTATCATCCGCAGATTCAATTACTCGTAGTTATTTGATGTCGTTTTTTAAAAATGTCGATCATTTACAAACACTTCAGTTGTCTGGAAAGCATCTTTGTCCACTATAAATATCTTTTTCTTCGTCATTGATTTTAACAAATTGTTTGTGTATGCCTGTTGTATTCATTTCAACTACGTCAACGATTCAAAAGAGTTGTCATCCAATGGATCATTCTCGTTGTAGCATCCCCGGCATGGGGGTTAATATATATACCGTAAAATCTCGCGTATAATACACACAATTTTTACTCATTTTTGCCCGCTAAAACTCGCGTGCGTATTATACGCGAGTACTAAAAAATACGTAATTTTCGATATCGAAAGTAACCTACATTGGAAAGTCTGTCAAATTTTTGTCACAATTTGACAGTGAAAATGGCGCAAAATTGAATGTGCCATGTGTTTTCTTATGTGTCAGACATTGTTGCAAAACGCATTTCGCACTCTTGGTCTTCAATCTGTTTTGATATTAAGCTTGGTTGTGAAGTTTGTCATTTGATTATTTTGAGCCCTAAAAATGAATTCGAGAAAATGTTGTACTGCAGCAGAAAAGCTCTTAGTGGTAAAATATGCAGAATCTAACGGCAATCGGGCAGCAAGTCGACATTTTTCCATTAACGAGTGCAACATTCGATTATTACGAAAAAATAAAGAGGCGCTGCAAGTGTTGCCTAGTAAGAAAAAGGCGAATCGTGGGTCACCACCAGATCTTCCAGACCTAGAAAAAAACATTATTGGAGTGGGTAGTGGATAGAAGGCAACAAGGCATCAGTGTTTCATGCATTGAAATCCGACTTAAAGCTCTGGAACTTAAAAAACCTCGTACAGGCACAACAACATTTAAAGCGTCATATGGATGGGCAGTTCGTTTTATGAAGCGACATGGTCTTTCAGTTCGTCGAACAACTACTATCGCGCAGCATCTTCCATCTTGTTTCAGATTTTTAACAAATGTTTAATAAAATAAAATCTTGAAAAATTATGGTGCGTATTACACACGAATTTCCATTTTACCAGAAAATGTTGGGCTAAATCAAGCATGCGTATTATACACGAGTGCGTATTATACGCGAGATTTTACGGTATGTGTGTGTGTGTGTGTGTGTGTGTGTATGTGTGTGTATGTATGTGTGTGTGCGTGCGTGTGTGTCTATCATGATTTTTGTGCATTGGTTCCGAGACCTGAACATTTATTCAAGGGTTCCCTCAAGGATAAAAAGTTGAGAAAGGCTGGTCTAGATAATGTCGAAGACTTTACACTTGTCTTTTTTTTTTTTTTTTTAATTTATAAATTTTTTTTTTAATTTTTTTTAAAAATAAAGTTTTGCCTCGTTTTGGCGAGGGATGTCCCGTTCAACCTAGTCGGTTATATTAGGGCGCATGTGCAAATATAAAAGACCCTTAGGTCTGGTGTAGACTTCAGTCTCATTAACCGTAACCATATAATAGATAGAATGAGAATACTGGATGAGAGGTCAAATATACTGGGGTCAGAAAATGCAGAGAGAAACGAGAAAGATTATAAAAAAATATATTCAGCAAATGGTACCAGACTGCACAAGAAATAATATCCCTACAAAATGTGGAATCATACAAATATCTTGGCATTAAAGCTGGACAAACATATATGGATGTCAAAATAAGAATAGACAAAGGTGTGAGGAGCTTTTACTGCATTTGGAAATGTGTATAGCGTATCTCGCGGAAAGAGAAGAAAACAAATAAGGAGGTCCTAGAAAATCTAGGTATGAAAAGAGAACTAATGAGGGAGATCAAAGTTCGGCAGCTAAAATACTTTGGCCACATAAAAAGGCATAACACCTTGCAGAAGACCATAATAGAAGGGAGAGGTGAAGGCAAACGTGCAAGGGGAAGACAGCGCTATAAGTGGGAAGATAACATCAAGAGATGGACAGGAAAGATTCTTTCGGAGTGCACCACCAAGACAAGAGGCAGAAGACGTTGGACATCAATTACAGCCAACCTTCGTTGTGCAGATGGCAGCTGATGATGATGTTGATAGAAATAAAGAAAGATAGAAATCATGTCCAACACAAAAATCAGAATCGTGGACTGAAATGTCAAGGCAGTACTACGGTATGGCCCTAAAACAGTGGAAAGCAACAACAACAAAAAAAAATCACACCCAAGACGTTGCAGACTTTCATAAGCGCGTGCTTGCATAGACTAGATGTGTTGAACTGGAATGATCAGATTACAAGTGTGGATGCTCTGGAAAGAGCCAAACAAACGCCACAGGAACAACAGCAGATGAAGGAAACGACTCTGGTTGTTGGACAAGACACATCTTCAGGAAAGCGGTTAATGGCATTACAAGGGAAGTCTTTGATCCTGAACCATACATAAGATCAATCACTATCTTCTAGCTCCACGTAGAGCTGCGGTCTTTGATCAGTAAACGCCAAGCCCTTTGGTCCAGTTTTGTTGTTGTTGCTGTTCTATATAGTTGATATAATTAATATGTACACCATTAATAACAGGTAAAGGTAGTGTCACAGCAGGTACCTTCGTAGGGGAGAAGTGATAGAGACTTCACCATACTAGTCCAGCATCGGGTGGTGGGGTGGCCGGTTCCCTTCCTCGCTGCCTTTTCCTTCCCTGACTCAAAGATGTACACCATTAACGAAAACAAAAGACAGCGAGCGACCACTGGTATGGTTCAAAGATGTCTGCAAGAGAGACATGAAGATACTTGGTATAAATCAAGCATCCTAGAAGGACGACGCTGCCGATCGCACCAAGCGGAGATGCTTCCTACGGCGACACTTCAGACTAGACGAAGGAGGCTCTAACAACAAGCAGAAGAGAAAAGGACACGCCGAAAGAAGCACCAGATAAAACGCATCCCAACTAGACAGGAATGATTTCTAATTACTTAACTTAGGGAAATATGTCACTCTTTACTCTAATATTTTAGACTTTTCTGCCTAACCTTTTTAACTTAATCATTTTTGGTGCGAGAATTAGATCAAGTGCAACAGATAGACGTATAACATTTTTACTTTTATATTCTCTTAAAAGTAGGCTGGACGACTGACACTATTTTCTGTGGCGAAACGTCAATTTTGGAAACTTTGTGCTGGCCGAAGACTAATACGAAACATCCCCGCGAAGTCAAGAACTATTCTAAATCCTACTCATGGGCGAACTGGCAGAGCTCGGGACCATTGTGCAAACAACGATCATTGCCCACTGGTGGCTAATTTCACATTAATTACTAGTTCTAAAAGTCTAAATCCCAGCTATAGGCCTTTGGGAAGCGCCCACAATCCACCCCTGATCCGATTTACTCGTGGACAGTCACTTTCAAATCGCATCTGCCTATTCTCTCACTGAATTATCGCACCGTGTTGCAGGAATACATTCCAACAAAGATAACAGTAACCTGTATATTATTTCTGAATATTGAAGATTAAAAAAAAAAAATTGTTTATTAACCAGGAAGTAGCGGAGGTTACTCTCGTGGTATCAGCTGCTGGAGGTGCCAAAAGTGTACAGGGGGCGTGTCAGTTGCTGGAACATTGATGCACATTCCTCATCTGAAAATAAAAATGAGAGAAAACGAAAATCATACGTCAGCAAGAAATGCAATTTTGTTACGTAAACAGTGTTAAAATATGTGCAGGTGTAAATACATGAAAAGCCGCAAACGGACAAAACATGCTGGCATATAGAAAGGACTAGGTAAAGATAGATAAAGCGATGGACATACAGGCAGATACATACATAGACAAACGGATGAACAGAAAGACAGACGGATGGACACGCAGACAGACAGATAAAACAGATAGATACATAGACAGACAGAGACGGATGGACAGATAGACAGACAGACAGGCTGGCAGACGGATAGACAAGACAGCTGGACTAGACAGAGACGGATGGACAGATGGACGGACGGACAGACAGATGGACAGACATAGAGACAGGCAGGTAGACAGACAGACAGATATATAAGACAGATAAACAAGGCCGACAGACAAGACAGAAAGACAAGACATACAGGCAGGCAGACGGACAGATGGAGAGATAGATATACAAGACAGACTGACATGACAGAGAGACAGGATAGATAAGACAGACAGACAAGACAGGACAGTCATACAAGACAGACAGAAATATAGATAAGACAGACAAATAGAAAAGACAGACAGATAAACAAGACAGACAGATAAACAAGACAGAGATAAAGAAGACAGACAGATAAACTAGACAGACAGATAGAACAGACAGACAGATATTCAAGACACACCGACAGGACTGACAGATAAGACAGACAAGACAGACAGGCAGGCAGATTGAGAGATAGATAAACAAGACAGACTGACATGACAGAGAGACAGGATAGATAAGATAGACAGACAAGACAGGACAGTCATACAAGACAGACAGACAAGACAGACATAAATATAGATAAGACAGACAAATAGTAAAGACAGACAGATATTCAAGACACACCGACAGGACTGACAGATAAGACAGGCAAGACAGACAGGCAGGCAGATTGAGAGATAGATAAACAAGACAGACTGACATGACAGAGAGACAGGATAGATAAGATAGACAGACAAGACAGGACAGTCATACAAGACGACAGACAAGACAGACATAAATATAGATAAGACAGACAAATAGTAAAGACAGACAGATAAACAAGATAGACAGCTAAAGAAGACAGACAGATAAACAAGACAGACAGATAGAACAGACAGACATATATTCAAGACAGACTGACAGGACTGACAGATAAGACAGACAAGACAGACAAGACAGACAGACAGAGACAGACAGACAGATAGATAGAACGAACGAACGAACGAACTTTATTTTCAAAGGGTTAAGAATTGGGCACGCAGGCCCGTCAGACGTTCTGCCCTTCCTCTCTCTCTCATCATGTATACTGTATCCTTTCATCCTCACGTTTACTTTAAGCATTATTAAGGCATTTATCATTATAAAAGTAATATTACATTTTCAATAATCATCATAATTAAAGTATGTTTTTAAAATAAAGAAAACAAAAATAAAAAAATAAAGAATTACAACAACAACAACAACAACAAAATTTACGAAAATGAAAATAATAATAATATTAACTATTAAAAAAAACAATAAATTAATAAATTAAAAATTTTTTAAAACAAACAAACAATCTGATAAAAATCGAATTCCTCATACATTAAATTAGTGATTTGAGACATATTCAGAGGTGTGTTATAAGAACTCGTGAAATATTCAAACGGTGTGCTGCTGAATGACTCAGGTTTTTTCCAGTGCGCGCGAACTACTTTACGAGAGGTGAGCAGCTTTGAGTCTCATAGCAGATACTGCTGCAATGAATGCAATGATAGGTGTGACAGACGAACTCAGCCGACCCTGAATGACCCTGAAGTGTTGGATGATATAGTACGACCTTCGTAGCGACCAATTGGATAACATCAGTGCCCCCGAATATTGTAACCTTTCGTCAAACGGGATTTTCCTTTTCACCTGGACTCATTAGCTATGCAACCGTTCCACACGTTTGCTGATTAATATGTGGACAGTTTATCTACCGTTCATTCTGGTCATCGCATTGATTTAAGGAGAGATTAAATCACGCCCATGGACATCTCTTGAGCAATCATATGCAGTATTTTCATTAACTTGGCCCAGAGGGGGCGGCGCCAGAATCAAACAGATAGTAGAGACCACGATCAAAGACACAGACGGGGGGATTTCAGGAAAGACTAGAGCCACGATCAAAGACAGTAGTGGTCCCTGAAACGAGCGACGCAAGTTCCTGCAGGTATTTCGCATCTCGGTGTTAAACACAGAACCGATCGCAGCAGCGAGCGGAGATACGAAGACCAGGGGCGGCATCTCTCTTTAGTCTGGCGGTCAGATCCCCAAAAGTGTCCTGAGATCTGAAAAAGGTGTCAATTTTCTCATGTCCCACTCATCTTACAATTAAGTTAGATATATACAGACCACGTAGAAATACACTTTATCACTCGTTGGCCAGACCTTTACAGAAGCACTAGCTATATTTGAAATCCTGCTAGATTATCCCCTGGATTTATATATATATATTTGCTGTGAATTCTATTTCTGTGCGAAACGGTAATATATATTGTGTAAAGTGATCAGTGGTCTAGTTCATTCATTCTATTTAACTGGATTTTGTGTTAATTTAAATCTAATAAATTAAACCATCTCAATAGTTCCAGTTGTAAATGTAATGATATATCTGCTATATTATGTCCAAAAAAAGATAATAGAGGCTGAAATGCTTTAATTAACTTTTAAAGTCGCGAAGGAATTTATAATTAATAAATTTAGTTAAGTCCTATATTTATAGATGTGTGTTTTAACCATTAGAACTCGCGCAGTGTTTATTAAATACATAATTAAATACGCGAATATATTTATAAATAGTCTTAACGGGAAATTCATCGCGCTTTAGAAGTTATTTGATTTTTCGGTACGATTATGTTACATGGTTTTTATCTTTTTCATACAGAGTGATCGTAACCTTTGCGATCCCAGCAATAAAGAAATCATCAGAGTTTCCATAAAAACTTCCAGACAGTTTGATGAACATTTTTTAAAAGTAAATCTTGTGGCGGTTCGGTGCGACCTAGCTAACATAATTACATGAAAGAAAGCCTACCCAAGATCTATTTATTAGAACAATCATCAAATTAAAAATTACAATCTGTAAGATAAACTGGAAGTTGAACAGTGCCAGTAGCGATAGTTTATTATACTGCCCTATTGTGAGAGAGTACCTATTTTTCCTGAACTGTGACTGAGCCTAGTTTTTCCTCACTGGATTAAAAAAACTTTACCGGTCAGTTGCTGTCATCACGCATTGAAGGAATATTAGCGGAAGATTAAAGAGACCTCATTTTCACCCCTGCGTTCGAACTGCGTCAGTGCCATCCCATAGACTCCTTTTTTATAATAAAACACAATAACTCTTAGAACTTCAAGTCCGGCGATAAGTGGGAATATTTGCTCTCAGCAAACCTCGCATTATCTGGGGCGGGACATAGAAGTACCTAGACCTTTTCACACGTAAAGAGTTTAAGTACTGTTTATATAATTGCTATTGGATTGTCTGATGCTGCAATCGGTAAGTGTGTGGTGTATATGAGTGTGGATCCTCACAGTGTGCATGAATGACAGGAGATTTTTTTTTTTTTTTTTTGTAAAAACCATTTGTTAACTTGCCTACCGGGTAATACGTTTTCTGTATACCCGGCATTGTTCCTTTAGTGGGATAATTTGTTAACTCTGTTTCATCCCCCCCTCCCTTTTTTTTCTTTGCTTAGTACCGGGAAGACACCATTGGGAAGAACAGTATTTTTTTTTCTACCACCCATAACCTAATATTGAAACACCTCTTTCAGAGTAATTAATTCACTGTTTGGGTTAACTTTACCTATGCTCCTGATAACTATCTATCTTGAGACTGGGTTTATCTTTGTCTAATACAAGCGGGAAGGGCTTAGTCGATACCAATCTTCTTCACCCCCTCCCTACCTTGTTATTTGCATTTTCCTGTACTTATGATAATTTTTATGTAACACTTGATATTGGTTTTTTGTGATTTGATCTTTAAGGTTAATAAACATCATAAACTTATATCGGACTGTGTTGGAATACCCAAAAGCCCAAAATTCCCTATTTGTTTAATATAGCTGTATCCACGTCGTCTGAGTGTTTGAAGCACCAAATCGGTGTGAGCGCAGACGTGTGTCTGGAAAACTGGCAAATAATTGTTTGACCAGGAGAGTGGAAGAGAAGATTGAGAAAAACGATTTGTCGTAAATAAGTCTGTCTTTACTCTCCTCCAGCACTCTGTGGAGCATCATATTTAATCTATACATTTCTATCACTGAGTTTTCATCATCATTCTACACTCTAAACCGGACTACTATTTCTAGACTCTTTCTCTCAAAAATAAATTTACGACAGAGGTGGGGTAAACAGTTACTTTCCTCGCTGTCTTTGCCGTCCCAAACTCAAGACCAGAATCAGACTAGGTAGATAGTTAGATAGACATATACGAAAGCAATTAATTTGCCAAGGGTTGAAAATCGGGCACAGTCCCCTCTTGCATTCTTCCTTCCTCTTGCTCATCTTTTGTTACTGTTACTCAAACATTCTCCAGCGTACTTAAAGTATTAATTTAAGGGCAATACAACATTACAAGGTAGTATAACAGCATACATTAACAATACCTGATCACAAAATTAAGAATAAGTATACTGTAATGAAAAACTAGATCATCACAGCCTTCATACAGTATATAAGATAAAAGTACAACACAATCAGTTAGGGTGGCATATAATCAGCACTCATATAGTATTTGAACAGTAAACTATTACATGAGTAGGGACTGTGCGTATTTTTCAGGTCATTAGGAAGATTGTTCCAAAGATGAGCAGCTGAGTAAGCCAAACTAGTCCTAAATAGGTCTAGCCTGGGCTTGGGTACCTGTAATTTGTTTAAGCGCTGACTATGTCTTTCATTATATTAAAAGCGGCCAAAGATACTTTGGAGCATTCTGTGACAGGATTTTGTGAATACATTTCCCTTTGTTAAACAGGAAGCGCTTCCTGAGGGGTAATATTTGAAGATAATTATATAAATCTATACAATGTGATTGGTGTTTATCAGCAACAAGGCGCATTGCGCGTTTTTGAAGCGAGTGGAGCCTTTTTGTGTTGGAGACAGAACAACCATCCCAGATTGTGGAACAATAGTCTAGATGCGTTTGTATATGAGATATGTAGAACATTTTCCTTGCCTCCTCATCCAGGAAATGTTTAATTTTGGTTAATTGGTAAACTTTTTGTGCTGTTTGCTTTGTGAGTGCATGTACATGTGAGTTCCAACTTAGGTGTTGGTCAACAGTGAGACCTAGAGTTCTGTGTTCATTTACGTTTTCAATTAGTGATGTTCCAATGTAGAGCTGAAGTGTTGTTTTCTGCAAGTTTTGTAGTTTTTGTCTGGTTGATATTAACATACATTTTGTTTTACTAATATTTATTTGCATGCGATTCTCGTTGCTCCACTTAATAAGATTATGTGTATCGTTTTGTAAAGATTGTTCTAGTGTGGTGCAACTTTTATCACTTGTATAGACAGTACAGTCATCGGCAAACAGGTCACATGATGAGTGTTTGAAGTATAGAGGAAGATCATTAATGTATACGGTAAAGAGAAGAGGGCCGAGAATAGAGCCCTGAGGAACACCTGTATTGACAACGGTTGGGTTCGACAAGGAATTATTGTAAGACACTATTTGTTGTCTGTCTGACAGGAACGATTTAATTAACTTTACCAGCTTAATATTTACTTTCATTGTTTCTAATTTTCTGATTAAAATAAAGTGATCTATCATATCAAATGCTTTTTTGAAGTCTACAAAAATTGCTCCACATATATTATCGTTATTGATGTTTAGGTGCCAATTGGCTATCATCTTTGTTAAGGCTGTGTGGCATGAATGCTTTGGTCTAAACCCCGACTGACTGCCGATTAGCAGGTCATTATTGACTAGGTGCTGTAGTGTTGTTTTGTGGATGTGTTTTTCCAGCGGTTTGGACAGCGACGATATAAGAGAAATGGGCCTATAGTCACTAAGATTACTACTATCAGATGAACCTGGTTTGAGAAGTGGGTATACTTTAGCGCTTTTAAAAGCAGATGGAAAGTAACTCCTTGCGATACATTGATTATATGTGTATGTCAGTGAATCACTAATGGCTGGTGCGGCAAAGCGCAGTATTCGATTACTGGTTCCATCAAGTCCCGATGAATTATTATCTTTAAGGCCAGTAATATAGTTATAAACTTCGTTAACTGTTATAAAAGGGATGCCGGGTGGAATTGTGTTAGTACCTCGTACATTTGTTCTCGCAGAACGTTGATAATTTGCTTAAGTCACAAGGGGGAGACGGAATGGTGGATTTTATATTATTGATATCTGCCTGAAAATGATTGCTGTAATCTGTACAAGTAAGTGGCGTATTGGGAGTATGTGGGTCTGGAAAATTTCGTTTGTTCACTAAAGTGTTGATTGCCTTCCATATCTCTTTACTGTTTGTTTTGCTCTGAACTAAATTTCTAAAGTAGTTTTTCTTTTCTCTGCGAATTAAGTATTGTACTTTATTTCTTACTGTCCGATATGTAGTGATATCCTTATTTTAATGCGCTCGATCTCTTTGCCTCACAGCGTCAATAACTTCTTGTGTGATCCAAACCTCAGAAATAAGGTATCTGAGGAAGGTGGTTGAAGTAACAAGAAGAGACATGGTACGCAACCAGACGATACGTCAAGGCCTTAAATCCTACCCCCTGCAGACCCAAGTAGAACAGTCCCAATTAAGATGGTGTGGCCATGTCTGCAGAATGGGAGAAGATCGGATACCACGACAAGCATGGGAAACAAAGAGCCAAGGATCCAGACCCCGAGGACGACCCAGAGTCCGCTGGGAGGACAACATTAGACAATCTTTGAAGGACCGAGGACTAGAATGGAACCAGGCCAGGAGGAAGACAGCCGATAGGATAGACTGGCGCTCTCTCTCTTCCAAACCTCTACACCTCACGGTAGAAGGGGAACGACTAAGTAAGTAAGTAAAGTGATCCATGGAGATTTAATTTGCCTTTTCACGCGAATTTCTTTAGTAGGCGCATGCTTATTAAAAATACTATAAAATATCATTGTTCAATATGCGATGGCTTCATCAGGATCAGGAATTTGAAAAACGTTGGCGAGAGGTGCAGTTCGCAAATCATTCAAAAATAATTCACGGTTGAAATTTTAAAGACTTCTGTATTGAAAACTAATGTGTTTATTTTTTGGAGACTTGTACCCATTTTTTGCCCAAGTGCAACATATGGGATAATGGTCACTCATAGCAATAGAAGGGATGGAGCATTCTATAATGTCTTCTGGACAGGTTACATAGATGTGATCGATCAGTGTGGATGACGTTTTTGTTACTCTGAGGAAGTGGAGGGGAACTGCGGTAAGACAATGGATGGGTTTGAAAAAAAAATCAAAAAAAGGTGATTCGTCTTACGAGGACAAAAGACAAAGAAAATAGTCTACGTTACGGCCACAAGGGAAGTACCTAGGTTTTATTTTATTATTTTATTAAGTTTTTATGTGTCCTATCTAGCCTTCACTTTCTTTCCTTTCCTGACGAAGGCCTTGTGGCCGTAACGTAGACTATTTTCTTTGACTTTAGTCCTCGTAAGACGAATCACCTTTTTTCGATTTTTTTTCAAACCCATCCTTTTGTTACTCTGGTAGGTTTGTTGATTATTTGTTTCATGTTATACGATGCTATGATGTTGGTCAATATTTGGTTTGGCTTATGCATATCGATATTAAAATCACCAAAAAGAATAATTTCATTAACTGTAGTAATTACTTTATCCATCATGTTCGTGAAATCTTCAAACCATGTTGTTCCTACACTGGGATTACGATAAAGATATCCAATTACAATAGATCTTTGCTTTTGTGGCTTTACCTCTAACCATATGCATTCTATATCTATAGTCTCAAGATCGTGTCTGCGGCGATAACTGAGAGAAGTAGAAATATAAACTGTTAGACCCGTCTCTAATTGTGTGCTTGAATCTCGCCGAATTGTTTTAAAACCTCTGAGCGCAATGTTATCGTCGGTTATTTTCTCATTCAGACGACTTTCTGAAAAACCAAAAACCTGGAAATTTTGGTTAAGAATTTGTGTGAGTTCTGGAATTTTACCTAAAAGATGGTTTACGTTCAAGTGGCCAAGCCGTAAACCAATTGTACTTAGTAATTGTTCATAATTATCTGACATTTTTATGTGAAAGAAGTTTTACGCTCAAATAGACAATAAATAACTAATTAAACATCACGAAGTTGCTAAAGAAGTGAGATTAATAGTAATAGTACATAAGGTAAAAAAAGGTAAAGGAACCCGTTACACGCCCATTGAGGCATATTGGGAATATGGTGTTAGGCCCATATTATCTTGACCGTCGGCACACGAGGGGTGATGTGGTCGGCATCACGCCGGCCGCCTTAACCTTCCCAGAGTAGCTCTGGTACCCATTTGGGGCTGGGTCGACCCAGGAGCCGTTTGTGGCCTAAAAATTTTTCCGCCTCATCTGGGGATCGAACCATAGACCACTGCGCTAGGAAGCCAGTGCACTAACCACTATGCTACCGCGGCTCCTTATAGTACATAAATGCACACCTTAATACAACTAATTACAAACAATTCAGATAACTTTCGTATGTAAAAATTGTAAGAAAACTGTCACACAACAAGCACACCCATCCACACTGTGAAGGTTAACAACAAAGTTAAGCTGCACCAAGAGAATAGCTGGGCAGACAAACAAAGATACTGAGAATAAGTAAATAAAGCATTATCCGACAGTTACTGGTGTTACAGAGACGTCGACTTGTGAAGTGAACAGTCACTGATAATGTTGAGGAGAGGGTTGTGGACAATAAAAGCAAGATAGATTTGGCCGTAAAAGATGATTCATTTGGTAGTAGGTGTTCGCGAGATGTTGAGGTACTGTTGTTGGATGAATAGGATATTCCGCCCAGTAGGACCTCCAAGTGTCAGGTGCGTAGATCAAGAGGCTTTGTTGATGTAGAAAGTTATGAATGCGTGTGTGGGTTGATATGGGAAAACCTGTGATGACAACGATGATGGGTGATCTCTCATTGGTGTCTGGTGCGACAGCGGACGTGGTGAGATTTCAGTAGGTGGACCCTGAGTTGGTTGAATAGAATCACTTACAGATCTTTGAGGATGGAGTGTCTCAGGTCGTTGTTGTTGAGGTGGGTCGTCGGTCGTAGAATGTTGCTGAAGGCCGATATTATTGGCTTTTTCCTGCACATCTGTAGTTCTAATAAGGGGTCTGTCTTAATACTCCTGATTGTGTGACATTGTTGTCTGGCTGGTGCTTGAAGTTGTGGGTATTGACGGAAACTCAAGGTCGTAAATTGCATTAGAGAAGTAGCTGTTTACATTCGTGTGTCGTTTTGAAGGATACTTGGATGCTGATGTGCTGGCTGTGCCTATGAGGGTGTTTTCTAGAAATTTGATGTTTCTCGCCAACATACTGGTTCCTTGATCGGATAAGGTAATGTCGCCGCTATAAAGATGCTTCCTAGGAGCTCCGGATGTGGCAAGGAACGAGGAGTGTTCTATAAATGTGTGGTGGTGTCTGACGCAATGCTTTTTCAATTTTGTGTTGTTTATCTCAACAGATTTCCTATAATGTGAGCGAACTGGAGGTATAATAGCTGATAAACAAACTTTGCATTTGGGAACAGGAACTGGAAGTTAGATGTGATTTGATTTAGCTCTGTTTGTGCAATTTCGTTATGTTTTAGCGAGTCCGACAGATCAATGTGCACAGTGACCCTGGCTACATTAAGATCAGTTTCATATCTTTTAAGGAGAGTCAGTAGGTCCTGCGCAGATGCCCAATTTTTGAAGCGAACAGTGACCGTGTCTGTATCTGCTGTTACTAATTTACATTTTTGAAGGTCCTTCACATTTTGGTCACCAAAGATAAAGTGTTTCCTTCTATTTGAAAGACGTGTGTGTGTGCCGGTGGCAGTGTGTGCTGTTTCTTGTGTTTAAACTATGCTGGGATTGTGTGTAGGTTTCTTGCTGTGATGTGAACTGGCTGTCGGCAGTGGGGGCTGCCGATTAGAAATCTGGACAGGGATTCTGCTCATGTCTGCAGGGAATTCCAGAGTGCACAGGTCATGGTCTTCTTTATGGCTCAGTTCAGATTGTGTCGTATGTTGTTCTTCACTACTGTTGAAATTTCCCTCTGAGCTTGTGTTTGTGATACACTGGCTGTATTTGTTCTTCTGCTGTGACAGACAGACAGACAGACAGACAGAACGAACGAACGAACGAACGAACTTTATTTTCAAAGGGTTGAGAATTGGGCACGCAGGCCCGTCTGACATTCTGCCCTTTCTTTCTCTCGTCTTTTATACTGGTTTCATTTATTCTCACATACATTTTACCCATCAATTCAAGGAATTCAACGTTATAAAGGTAAAATAATAGCATACTCACATTCACAGTATCTAATTATAAACATGAAATAAAGTATGTTGAAAAATACAAACTAAGTATCACCATGAAACAAAATATGTTGAAAAACACTATCATCATCATTAAACCTACATTCGATATTATATCATTTGTTCGGAAAAATAATCACATTAGGGGGGCAGATAATCAGAACTCATAAAGTAATCGAAAAGTTTACGATTGTATGAATAGGGACTGAGGTTGTTATCTTTCAGATAATGTGGAAGATAGTTCCAGAGATGAGCAGCAGAGTAAGCTAAGCTTTTCTTGAATAAGTCAAGCCTAGGCTTGGGCACTTGTATTTTGTTAAGGCGTTGACTGCGTCTTTCACTGTATCTGAACATTGGCCACAGATATGTTGGAGCATTCTGTGACAGGATTTTGTGAACAAAATTAGCTTTGTTGAACAGAAAGCGCTTTCTTAGAGGCAGTATTTTGAGATCTTTATATAGATCTACACACTGTGCTTGGCAGTTGTCAGAAACTAGACGCACTGCACGCTTTTGTAGTGAATGGAGTCTTTTTGTATTGGACATAGAACAACCATCCCAGATTGTGGAGCAATAGTCAAGGTTTGTTTGTATGTGAGATATATAGAACAATTTACGTGCATCTTCATCTAGGAAATGTTTGATTTTAGCTAACTGGTAAACTTGCTGTGCCGTTTGCTTGGTCAGTGCATGAACATGTGAGTTCCAATTTAGATGCTGGTCAACGACTATTCCTAGAGTTTTATGTTCATTAACGTTTTCAATTGGTAAGGTACCAATATAGATCTGAAGTGTTGTTTTCTCTGAATTTTGTAATTTTTGTCTAGTTGATATTAACATGCACTTTGTTTTAATTATATTAATTAGCATGCGATTTCCGATGCTCCACCTAATCAGATTGTCTGTATGTTTTTGTAACGATAGTTCGAGTGTGTTGCAACTTGTATCACTCGTGTAAACAGTACAGTCATCAGCAAATAGGTCACAGGATGCGTGCTCGACGTGAAGTGGAAGGTCATTAATGTATATGGCAAAAAGTAGAGGCCCAAGAATAGAGCCCTGAGGAACGCCGGTATTTATTACGGTTGGGTTTGAGCAAGAGTTATTGTAAGAAACTACATGTTTTCTGTCTGACAGGAATGATTTAATTATCGTCACTAGTTGAAGGTTTACTTTTGATGTTTCTAGTTTTCTAATTAAAATAGCGTGATCTATCATATCAAATGCTTTTTTAAAGTCTACAAAAACTGCCCCACATATGTTATCGTTATTAATATTTAAGTGCCAGTTGTCAATCATCTTAGTTAGAGCTGTGTGGCATGAATGTTTAGGTCTAAATCCCGACTGACTATCAATTAGCAAGCCGTTGTTAACTAAGTGTTGTAGTGTTATTTTATGTATGTGTTTTTCTAGTGGTTTGGATAGCGATGATATTAAGGAGATCGGCCTATAGTTACCAAGGTTATTATTGTCGGAAGAGCCAGGTTTTAAGAGAGGATATACCTTAGCGACTTTAAAGTGCCACGGAAAGTAACTCCGTGCGATACATTGATTGTATATGTATGTAAGCGAATCACTAATAGCTGGAGCCGCATAACGCAGTATTCGATTACTGACTCCGTCAAGTCCTGATGAGTTATTATCTTTAAGTCCTAGAAGATAGTTATATACTTCATTAACTGTCATAAACGGAATGTTGGATGGGATTGTGTTTGTACATTTGTTCTCACAAAATACTGACAGCCTGCCTAAGTCACAAGGTGAATTTGGTATTGTAGATTTAAGACTGTTTATTTCTGCCTGAAGGTAATTGCTGAAGTCTGTGCAAGTAAATGAAGTATAAGGGTTGACGAGACTGACAGATTTCGCTTGTTCGCTAAGGTGTTGATTGCTTTCCATATATCTTTACTGTTTGTTTTGTTCTGAACCAAATTTTTAAAGTAATTTCTTTTTTCACTACGAATTAAATATTGCACTTTGTTCCTCTGTGCTCTGTATGTGTTAAAGTCCTTGTTTTTGTGAGCTTGATCTCTCTGCCTCATGGCGTCTAGCACTGCTTGTGTGATCCAAGGAGATTTGACCTGTCGTTTCACACGAACTTCTTTAGTTGGTGCGTGGTTATCAAACACACAAAGAAAGATACGTGTCCAATGGGCAATGGCGTCATCGGGATCAGAAATCTGGTAAACACTGGCAAGAGGTGCAGTTCGCAAATCATGTAAAAATAGTTCACGGTTGAAATTTTTAAAACTTCTAAATTTAATACTGATATGTTTATTTCTTGGAGCTTTATATTTATTCTTTGACCACGTGCAACATATAGGATAGTGGTCACTCATCGCGACAGTAGGAACAGAGCATTCTATAATGTTTTCTGCACAGGTGACGTAGATGTGGTCAATTGTTGTGGATGATGCATTTGTTACCCTGGTAGGCTGGTTGACTATTTGTTTTAGGTTGTAAGATAGTATGATGTTTTCCCACGTTTGGTTTGTGTTATGCATGTCGATGTTGAAATCGCCTAAAAGAATAATTTCTTTGGCAGTGGTAAATACTTTATCCATCATGGTGGTGAAATCTTCGTACCAGATGGCTCCTGCACTGGGATTTCTATAAAGATACCCGACTAGAAATTGTCCCTGAGTCGGTAGTTTTATTTCTAACCATATGCACTCGGTCTCTGCTGTCTCTAAATCACTTCTGTGGCGATAACTAATAGAAGTGGAAATATATACTACCATACCTGTTTCTAGCTTTCTACTTGAGTCTCGCCGAACTGTTTTGAAGCCATTTAGGGCAATTTCATCATCTGATATTTTGTCGTTTAAACGAATTTCGGAAAGTCAAAAACATGAAAATTTTTATTCAGAATTTGTGTAAGCTCAGGAAGTTTACCTAATAAATGGTAAATGTTCAGGTGGCCCAGCCGTAGACCATCCTTAATTAGCCATTGTGTCTGATAGGTATGCATTTTATTTTGGCGAGTGGTTTAAAAAGGAAAATAACAAAAGCAATTTTAAATACGAAACCTACGAAAATTTAAACTAATTAACGTCACCAAGTAAGTGAAAATACAAATGTTAGTACTTAACGTACGAACACTTGGTACAAGTATTGCTAAAAAATTACAATTAACTGAAATTGTCAGTAGTATATTAAAATAGTCACACAAAAGTAGGCACGCACGTTTTCACACAACAACACTAAAATTCTAACAAAGTAATTAAGCAACACTGAGAGAATACGAATTAAAAAGTAAATAAAATAAAATCTTGCAAATTATGAAGAAAAAAAAACTGTCGAAGGCCTGTAGCC
This sequence comes from Oreohelix idahoensis, assembly GCA_024509875.1. Lineage (NCBI taxonomy): Eukaryota > Metazoa > Mollusca > Gastropoda > Stylommatophora > Oreohelicidae > Oreohelix > Oreohelix idahoensis. Next base: position 61,381 of record JAMPIV010017959.1, read on the forward strand.
AATGAAATTAGAGTGTTTTGAGAAAGTAACAAAGTACTTATTACTTTATGCGTCACAGTAATCAACTAATTTTTCACGGGAGAGACGGCTTTGGTCGCAGGGATTAAGTCAATAACAAAAATATAAAAAAAATGAGTGGATTCATCATCGATAATGGATGTCTCTGTCAGGTATATAGTAAGGCCCCCGTTGCACAGACATCATTAGTGCTTGGCTGAGGGATGCAGGACTGAATTGCATCAGGTATCCAAGTTCTGGGTTCCACTGAGCACGACCAGGAAGGCTACGAGAGGAAGCATGACGACTGTAGATTTCGTCCGCAGTGGTTCCAACACTTGTAGGAGATTTTTGGGTCTGGGACATTGTGGAACTGCTTGTTGAACTGTCATATAATGTGTTTGTGAGGGGCTGTCTTATAGGTACAGGAGGAAACATAACATCGTAACGTTCGGCTTCCTGGCTGAATGTGGCGTTCTGTTTGATGTTAGGTAATTTGTTGGTTACGGGAGCGCTTCTTTGAGGGGCGGGTAAGGTGTGTTGTGCATTTTCATGAAGGGCTGATCTCATGGTAGATCGGTTTGTGTTCTTTGAGTCTGGTGGGTTGTCGTGTTGCGTTCGCTGCGGGTACTTGATGTTTTTTGCTAGGATGCTGCTACCTAGTTTTGATGTATGGATCTATGTAAAGGCGTTTCTTTGGTGCTCCAGAGTTGCTTGTGAAGAAAGGAGTGTTGTTGATATAGCCAATGTTGTTGTGTTCACAATAGCTCTGGAGTGTTTTGTTGTTGGTGTCGGCTACGCGACGTTGGAAGCCATAGCAAGGTGGAATAATGGATGACATAAAAATGGAAGTGTTAGGAAATTTTTGTTTTATTGTAGTAGTCAGTTTGGAAATCGCCGAAGGGCTAACGCTGTGTCCATTCATTATGTCGTTGATCCCTACATGTACTGTTGTTCTTGTAATGTTATGATGTATGTCGAACCTATTAATTCTATCAATTAATCTTTCAGTTCCAGCTCCAGGTATCGCAAATACTGAGACAGTTTCCTCTTTAGTAGTAGACAACCGATCATTGTATATGCCTTTTAGGAGAGAGTCGCCAATTATAACGTGTGTTGCTTTACTACATGGTTGTTGACTCGGCTTTCGTTTTGATTCTTGCTGCCGCCATTGATTTTCCTGGTGTGAATCGTCCTGAATAGTCTGGGTGTTTTCATCGGGTGGTTGTGGTGTCAGTATCTGATCTGGTAGCAGCGTTAATGCCTGTTCATTTTATGCTGAACGCTGGTTAAGGGCGGTAAACCTGTTGCTTACTTTTACACTAATAGGGTAAGCTTCGTGTGCACGTGTATCCTCAACTTTTTTGGTGTTACATTGGTGCTGCTTGCGGCGTTCGTTTGATATAGGTTCTTTGGAGGGATCTCCAGAAGCTTCAGGTACTATAAGAGGATGTTCCGAGTGCTGTGTTTCATAAATAGAAAAATCGCTTCGTAGATGCTCAACGACGTGTTTCATATTGGAATTATCTTCTCTCAGATGCAGTATTTCCTTTTTGAGTAGTTCGTTTTCTGCGCTGATCGATTTATAGACATTAGTCGTCAGATCGGCAATTAGTGTTCGAAGTGTGTCCTCCATTTTGAGCATCAGCTCCTGGCAGCACTGCGCATTTATCATGTGAGTGACTTCTGGGTGATTTTCCCGTGATAATGTTTCATCTGTTTGTGTGCTAGTGTCTTTAGGGCCCATTTGATATTCTATGGCCAGCATAGGTTGAGAAAATTGAGTATTTGCTACTGTGTCGCTCATTGGAAAGTCGCGTGCTGGTGGAGGCAAAGCGGATGTATTTGTAGGAGAGTGTATGCTAGAGTTAATGTTGATGATTTCGCTGTCAGCAGATGAGACTCTGGCAGCTGATGATGTGATGTTTATTGCGAGCTGGGGTAAACATACTGTCGAGTCCAATTTTGTGGTACAAATTATGTTGTGTGCAGACTCATTTAAACTGACAAAGTCCGTTTCCAGCCATGACTCAATAACAGTGGCAGTTGCTTGGGCCATTATCTTGTTTTTTGTATGATAAAGGTGCACAGATAATAGTGGTGTTGTGATGAAATCTTCTACAAAAGCACCTTGTTTATCTGCTCTCGTCTCGACATGGTCATTCTGGTAGTATTTGGTACACGTTGTGCGAAATGCCTCATAATGATATGTATTGTGGAAGAGCACAGTAGCACATTTACCGTCATTTGCTATTTTAAAGGTTAAATCCGACTCTTTGTTAAATCCCTGAAGTTTAACGCGAAGAGCTCTGTTTTGGTCTAAGGAGTAATTTCTGATTTTGGTCGGGCGTAATCTAGAGTCCCTATCAGCTTTCGTTACCTGCGAGCCATGGCCGATCTCTAAGTGTGACATGTTTACATGCCCACTGGGATTAATTACCAGCGAAATACATTGATCCACTGGAAACCTTATCTGTTTAAGAGGAGCTAGTAGCAAAGAAAATACGTCGTCTCTTCTTTACAGTGGTCAGTGACGAGTCACGTGGTCATTGTAAAAAGCATGGTAGAAGGCATTTGCAGTCCAAAAATGATTAAATACACCGATATAAAAATTCCCGATTCGACGACGCTGTTGTCCCCGCTCGCCATGAGGGCGGACAAGCCCAGTGATTTATTGCTGTCTATTGTTCTCTAGCCAGAAGGTCACCATAAGAGTGTGGAATGTGTTACAGTAGTGTTTCATATATCGACAAATGGTGGCTGGACACGATTGTGGTGAATTTACCATGATACAACGTTAAAATATCTCCAGAATTAACGATAAAATGTAGGGATAAAAATAATGCGTAAGATACTAGGAGACATGCTCGCCCATGCCCGCCTTTCCTGCCACCATTCAAATTATCTAGTTAGACGTGCAGACGGAACGTTTACCCTTTGTAGACGGGGGGGAATGAAACAGAGATCAAAAAAGGAAAGATATGACTGAACACGTGTTTGAAGTTCGAACGGCAAAAAGACGCAATTGGGGGTGAAAGGAAAAAAATTCACGTCCCTAGTTGACATAAGTAAGGAAATGGACAAGAAAAGGACCTTAGCTCTTATTCGAGACAGTCATTTCTTGGACGTTTTTCGATACTTGGTCTTTATGTGAATGCCGCGGCAAAACACATGAGAGAAGGTTCTCGAACAAATTTCAAAAACTAAAACTTGAAAAAAAATATGTTTTTTCTTAATAATAGAGTTATGAAAATAAAACCTAGCTAGTTTGATAGCCTATCTTGAGCAGAGAAATAATATGCTTTCATTTATACAGACGAATAGATAATAAGGAAGATATTGACAAAAGACTGTATTGTTCATATCAGACGAGCGACTGCACTGTTAAACAATGTCACTAAAGTTTCAAAAATTTTGGCCTTGAGCATGCAAACGTAAAAATCGAGCTGTAATTAAAGAGAGGGGAAATGGTGGAGAATTGTAGCTAAAAATAACTTAGGAGGCAGATTCGTGTAGGAAATGCATGTAGAACCAAGCGTGTTTTTATGAAAAATCAAGTAGAGACAGACGGACTAACAGACCGTAATACATACTTGACTGAGATTTGACTGAAGTGACTTTTGGTTATAGATTTGAAAGTTATGGGGGAAGTCGGCGATTGGTCAACGCATTTTATAGTAGCGGGACAGAGATGTGAAATTTTGCCATTTGACATAAGTCTGTTCAGAGACGCAGTTTAAATTAATAGTGGTGTTGATTCCAGAAGAATACAAAAGTATAGTGGGACGCCATCATACAGCCAGCAGCTCAGCTGAGTTTTGCTAGCAAATTTAACTGTGTTCTCAATTCTGAATTGTGAGTTTCTATTTGGCACCGAAGTGATGTCAAATGCTGTTATAAGACTACACAAGAGTGTGCCTGTGCAGACTAAGATTGGTGTCAGTGAAGTCTAACGTTGTACTCCAGATTCGGAGAGGAGTGGGCCACCAGATTCCAGCACCAGAACTACTCAGTCAAGATACGTGAGCGTCTGGCCTGCTGGACATTCACCAACTAATTTACTAACTAACTCACCAACTATATTACCATCAGAACTAGAACATACCATTTTTTGGAAATAAAACTTGTATTCCTCCCATCAGTAAATGGACAATGTTTTGGTAGTCACAGAGTGGGAGTGATGACACCACCCCAACAGCATATCTAGTAATAAGTTCTCCTGGGACTATCTTAATATAATTAATATTAACCAGTCATTTGAAATAAGTAGATATACATATTCCATTTTATTATGTCATACAATTATGCATTCCATTTATAACTCCATAATATTTCTTATGTTCTGACCAACTAAACATTTGGTTCAGAACAAATAAATTTATCAAAAGATTTAAATTTTAAAACTAAAACAGCCTGAGTTAGTTCAGTGTGTTATAAATTTTATTAATATTATTAGACTTATTGATTATCTGTGTGTGTGTGTGTGTATGTAATCTACCACAACACATTACATATCAGTACCCTAGACTTTTAACGTAGCTACATTCATTAGTAAAAAAAGATATGTGTGAGGTCGTAAGTGGTAGTAAGAAGGGCCTTCTGTAATTCACATCTACATTTTTCTCAGGAGCCTTCACAGCTGACCTCATACATCACACTAGGTAACATCAACCATACAATACCATCAAAATCCACTACATATATTGGGGGCTCGTCCGGGATAATTAGCTTATCAGTAATATTAGGATCTCCTGGTGAGATAATTAAATCAGGGGGACAAATTGTAAAAATTAAAAGTGTCCCTTAAAATTGAAAGTGAAAATAAAAGTTGGTGAATCTTCACAGCCAGTGGTAATTAATTAATTAATTGGTTAATTAGAATTACCTTACTCAATAGTTAATTAGAATTACTTTGGTTATTGATTAGTTAGATTTTTACCTTGATCATTGTTATTTTGTGTGATGGCTGAGCTGGCAAAGTTCAGATCAGCTGCTGTGCTAACGGCGAAGGAAATGGGAATGGATGGTCAGGTTTTAATTCAGTATGTAACTGCTGAATGTGACAAGTATATTGAAAGGGAAGATAGGAGGTTAGCTGAAGAGAAGAGGTTACAAATTTAGGCTGATAGAGAACTTAAGAGGCTGCAGATTGAGGCTGACAAAAAGGCCGAAAGGGAGGCAGAAGATAAAAAGGCCGAAAGGGAGGCAGAAGATAAAAAGGCCGAAAGGGAGGCAGAAGATAGAAGGTTGCAAAGGGAGCTCGAATTACGACTAAGGGAGCTGGAGTTACAAGGCCAGGCTCCTGAAAATTGTGCCAGCCCTTTTGCCTCAGATGCTACGCCTAGTCAGGGAGCCTCAACATCAGCTATGGGGTTTCATTTAGACCATTTTGTTGAAAAAGACGATGACATCGAGGGGTACCTCAGTCGTTTTGAATTATTAGCTACTACATATGGGTTAGAGAGAGAGAGGTGGAGTTTAAAGTTATCACAGGGACTGAGAGGTACCTCTTATGAAGTTTTCGCAAAAATGAACAGAGAAGACCAAGACAATTATGACATGCTAAAGCAGGCTTTGTTATTGAGGTACGAAAAAAATGGTGAATTTTATCGTAAGAAATTTAGAAATGCCAAACTGTTGTCTGGGGAGACATACCACCAATTCTCTGCCAGACTGGAAACCTATTTGGAGAAATGGACTGCTCTGGGGAAGACCCAAGATCTTAAAGAGATGATCATGATAGAGCAATTGAGAGAGTTCATGGCTCCAGACTTGAGAAAATTTCTCATGGAACAAGGTGCAGAGAAGTTGGAGGAGGTTTTAAATGTCGCTGAGAGGTATCAGGCACCCCAGGCAGAGGTAAGTGGCACTAAAAAGAAGCACATAGAAACTTTTAAAGCTCCACAGCCATTTAATAAATTTGAAAAAAGAGAACAGGGTAATAAATGCAGGACAAACTTTGAACGGCCAAGAAATGACTATCGAGACAGAAACTCACAGTTCAATGACCAAAAATACAATGAAAGAAAACCGTTTAACCAAGGAAAAAGATGGTGCAAATGGTGCAAGAAAGATAACCATAACACCGAATTTTGTAGAAGGAAACCTTCAAACATTGCTGCAATGAAGTCGGGGACTCAAAGATTAAAGGTTAATCCTAATGGACAGCAGGAACCTTATCACCCCCCAGTTTGTGAGGATGTTATTTGTAATGGGGTCACCATAAGGTGCCTTTATGATACAGGTTTGGATTATGATTCAGTTGTGAAGTCTAGCCTAGTGGACCCAAGTCAGTATACCACAGAAACAGTGGAAATACAAGGGGCGACTAAGGACATACCACTCATGACACTTCCCATCGCAAGGATAACGGTGAAAACTCGCTACGTGGAAGGAGAAATCAGAGCAGCAGTGATAGATGAACCAATCTACCCTCTGATATTGGGGTGTAGATACGTCTTCTTGGGGAATCCCGAGAGACCTGTGATCATGGCGACAGTGCAGACCAGGTCACAGAAAAAGGAGGAAGAAGGTGAACCTATAAATGCTCATCCGGAGGAGATGAGGAAGGCGCAGGCTGAGGATAGGACACTCAAGCCATGTTTTAAAAAATTGCCCAAACGCCACACACCTCCAAGCAAAGGAGAATATTTTATGAAGGACATATTATTGTATAGGAAGACAGGAACTAGATCCACTGGTCACGGACAGTTGGTTCTTCCCAAGGTATATAGGGCAAATTTAATAAGGAGCTTACATGTTGGAAAAGATGGTGACCATGAGAAAGTCGGTACCATCTGCCAAAAAGTTGCTCGAAAATACTATTGGCCCGACGTAAATGTCGATATTGAAAACTTTGTAGAAGCATGTGGCGTATTTCATGAGGGAACACCCACAAAGGGAAAATATGTGCAGGACCTAGAAACGCCACGGGGCAAACTTAGGCCTGGAAGGAAAAATAATTATACTCAGGTAGACGAAGTGCAATGGGAGCCCCCTTTTCACACCCAGTCTTCACTTGAATGGATTAATATGGCCACTATGCGACGAGTACAAAGAAGAAATTTAACCCAGAATAAACTGACAATCCCTCAGTCGGAGTTATATAAACTGGATGAAACTAAAAGAGAGCGAAGATCTCTCACAAGCAATCTAAAGTGGGATGACAAACCCAAGAAAAAAATTGGTAGTCGTCGATTTGTGAGTGATGATTCTAGGAAGAAAAGTCCTCATTATAAGGTTTCTAATGGAAGGGACCCGACGGGTTCCATGAAAAATAAGTATGAAAATTTAAAGGTACAGATATAGCCTTATTAATGACCTGGACAGATGAGAAGGCAGAAGAGACTGTTACCTCATCTTATCAATACGTGAACGAACTGACCACTCGTCTGAAAGCTGGATGGAAACTGGCAAATGATAATTTGAGACAAGCCAGGAAGAAACATGCAGCATATTTTAATAGGAAGGCAAAGGACAGAGAACTAGCTGTGGGAGAGAAGGTGCTTCTTCTACTACCCGGCAGCCAGAATAAATTACAAATTGGATGGCAAGGTCCATATACGGTTCTAGAGAAGGTGTCTAGAACAAACTATAAAATTGACAAAAAGGGGAAGGAAAAAGTTTATCATGTAAACCTGTTAAAGAAGTATCTGGACAGACCACTCCAGGAAAGCACCCCCTTATTGACCTTAGCTATTGCAACCCAGATGCAAAAGGAACCACTCACCTCACATGAATACCCATTACATCCTTGTGAAACAGCCGCACAGGTAAAAGTCAGTAAGCACCTGACTAAAAATCAGAGGGAGAGAGTTCAACAGGTTCTGGAGGAACATACAGATGTATTAACAGATAAACCAGGACATACAAATTTGCTACAGTATGACATGAAACTGGTAGACTCAAACCCAATCTGTATGAGAGCCTATTCTATTCCGTTCGCGAAGGAGAAGGCATTGAAGGAAGAAATAGATTATTTGTTGAAGGAGGGAATTATTTCACACAGTGAATCATCTTTTAGCTCCAGTGTAGTTTTGTTGAGGAAACCGTCTGGGGAACACAGACTGTGCATAGATTACAGGAAACTGAATGCTGTCACAGAAGGACAAGTGGATCCATTACCAGACACAAAACAGTTATTTGCCAGACTGAACAAGGCAAAATACTTTTCAAAGGTGGATCTTAGTAAAGGCTATTACCAGATTCCAGTGAAGCCTGAAGTGAGACCTTATTTAGCGTTTAGCACATCGGAAGGACATTATGAATTCAACATGCTACCATTCGGACTGAAAAATGCTCCGAGTGTATTTTCAAATTGTTGGATCCCCTGAATAACCCATGTATCACGAATTTCATGGATGATATTTGTCGTGAAATATTCTAATCCACATATATAAATTATCAGGTAAATATAAAGCCTAATAAATACATATAATAAAGAAAAGAGAAATGGTAAAAGAACAGTGCTGTCACAAAGAATGTACTCGAAATCCCCCTTTGTTTTATGCTTCGTCTGCAAATTGTAACGTTTCCACGTTAAATATAAGCCACTGCATAAATACAAGCGTTTCCACAACACATTAAAACGGGTATTGCATTTCTAAGAAAAACATTGAGAGGCACACTGCGTAATGACCTAAATTAATCCTAACATTAATTATACTACGTTACCAAAACGAACGAACAGATGGACTCAAATAGAAAGAAGGGAGGGCTGAAAATCAGGAACGCATGCAAAATTAAACACGCGTCTCGCTATTAATGCCACCCCAACAAGCGTAACGCGCTACACAATTACTACTATCACGCGTGTAAGGCCACATGCACTAACTTTTTTTCAGACGGACAGTGATAAAAACACTAACCTTCCCAGAGTTAGGTTTTTAAATCCTGAAAAACTCTTATTAGGAAAGATGACAATAGATGGGTTTACGTTTGAAAACATTACAGTACCCAGACAGCACATCTTCGAAACAGGAGGTAGAAGAAATTGCATATTTTGAATGCAGCCACGTAGCTCTTTTAAATTTGTATATTTGGGTTCCTTAGGGCTTGATGACAAAGAATATGTTAAGTGTTATGCAAATATTCTAGGAATTAACAAGTTATAGCCAAAATAAAATGATGGTGCTGTCAGACAACACCCAAAATCAGAATCGCTCAGTGGTAGATTTTTTAAACCACCATTGTACGGGAAATGGGCCACAAGTTACATTTGAACTGATTGGCTGGAATGATATGTAAGGCTACACACGATTAGTCGGACTATAAATGCTATCCTTGGTTGTTAGGGGAGACGTAGGAAGGTAAAATTTTTTCAAACACTTGTCGAAACGTGGCTCCATTGGCCAGACTCGCTGATATAATCACTTAGGAGCGTTAGTTCGAGACCACTAGTTCAAATAAGCTTGATAAAGCAACAGGGCGTTGAAGCCAGCTCATATTTTTGCTAAATAAAAGCCTGGAACATAAGCAGATGGGAATTTGTGCCAGTATTTGTGCCAGAATTCATTGCTAGTCAACGTATCTGTGTTTATTTCCATGAATTGTGGTAAGCTTGAAACATTCAGTATCTTTTAATGAAAATTGAATGTGAATTGTTAATTTATGCCTGTATATATGTGTAGTTCAGTAGCAAACATGATGTAAAGCCTATAATGCTCCAGCCTGAACAGAAGGTGTCGGAGGAAAGTAAAACGGCATGGAATGGCCAAACAGTACACTGACACCTAGATTATTGATTAGACAGAAATAATGCTGGAAGTGCAGAGGCGTGGTAACCATTAAGGAGGTTAATACTGGTATAAAGTATTTCAGATGAAGCTGACAGTTGGCCTAACGCTCTGAACTCAATGTTTGTGATGTATTGTGCTCAGTGTAGAACTAGAGTATCAATTAGTTATGAAGTAGAAGGTACATCCTTCTTGTTTTCAGGGACTGTGGTCTTAACGATATTGAGCAGCACCTGGTCAGAGCTTTGCTGAATCCAGAGTCGGACAGCATACTCCTTGGTCCATTTAGCTATCAGTGAGGTGTCTCCAGAGCCCAGGGGAGAAATCGAGCAGAGGAGTCTCTTCCTGCCGCCATCACGCAAGATAAGCTGATGTGGCCAGCTGAGCTCAACATTATGTACCCCCATCTTAAAATGACATTGTAAAAATAACATTAAGAGGGGAATTAAATTGTTTTAATATCAGGAACTGAGAACATCTCCAATACTAGTTCCAATAAAGACAAACTATTGAAGTCATGATGACAAATACCAACAGAGCTTGAACAAAACAAAACCAGTATTACCTCATATTACTACTACACAACTGACACACATAAGATACTTTTAATAATATATGTCACTACAATATTCATATTGATAAATTCTGTACTTATAACTTGTAATTAAAATTGATTGTGATTCCTGGTTCCCTTTGTATTTGAATCAGGACACATATTCATTCATGACAGCAATGAATACATATTGTTATTTGAAAAGTTATCAGTGACTCCTTTAAGATATCCTTGTAGAGTGTTTTATGTATGTGAGTGTCACAGTGTTGTCAAGTGTAGTGGAATAAATTAAATTGTTTATCTGTCTGTTGTTGTTTTGACTTACACTTCATCATACACATACCCTAGACATATAACGTAGTCATCACACTATTCCAGAATAATTCTGACTGAGGTATACATATGTGGCAGCAAGTAAGGTTATATATAATACACTACTCTTATTAGATATATATACCTTCACAGCTGATCTCAGTCAGTACACTAAGTCCCCTATAAATATTTATAACATCCCACTTCACCACTGTGGTGAAGTGGGATGTTATAAATATTTATAGGGGACTTAGTGTACTGACTGAGATCAGCTGTGAAGGTATCTATATCTAGTAAGAGTAGTGTATTATAGATAACCTTACTTGCTACCACATATCTATATATCTCAGTCAGAATTATTCTGGAATAGTGTGATGACTACGTTATGTGTCTAGGGTATGTGTATGATGAAGTGTAAGTCACAACAACAGACAGATAAACAATTTAATTTAATCCACTACTCTTGACAACACTGTGACACTCACATACATATAACACTCTATGAGAATATCTTAAGGAGTCACTGATAACTTTTCAAATAACAATATGTATTCATGGTTATCATAAAGGTATATGTGTCCTGATTCAAATACAAAGGAACCAGGAATCACAATCAATTTTAATTACAAGTATATGTACAGACTTTATCAATATGAATATTGTAGTGACATTTATTATTAAAATATCCTATGTGTGTCAGTTGTGTAGTGGTAATATGAGGTAATACTGGTTTTGTTTTGTTCAAGCTCTGTTGGTATTTGTCATCATGACTTCAATAGTTTGTCTTTTGGGACTAGTATTGGAGATGTTCTCAGTTCCTGATATTAAGACAATTAAATTCCCCTCTGAATGTTATTTTTACAAAGTTATTTCAAGATGAGGGGACATAATGTTGAGCTCAGCTGGCCAAATCAGCTTATCTTGCGTGATGGCGGCAGGGAAGGACTCCTCTGCGCGAATTCTCCTCTGGGCTCTGGAGACACCTCACTGATAGCTAAATGGACCAAGGAGTATGCTGTCCGACTCTGGATTCAGCAAAGCTCTTACCAGGTGCTGCTCAGTACCATCAAGACCACGGTCCCTGAAAACAAGAAGGATGTACCTTCTACTTCATAACTAATTGATACTCTAGTTCTACACTGAGCACAATACAACACAAACATTGAGTTCAGAGCGTTAGGCCAACTGTCAGCTTCATCTGAAATACTTTATACCAGTATTTACCTCCTTAATGGTTACCACGCCTCTGCACTTCCAGCATTATTTCTGTCTAATCAATCATCCAGGTGTCAGTGTACTATTTGGCCATTCCATGCCGTTTTACTTCCCTCCGACACCCTCTGTTCAGGCTGGAGCATTATAGGCTTTATCTCCTGTTTGCCACTGAACTACACATATATATACAGGCATAAATTAACAATTTACATTCAATTTTCATTAAAAGATACTGAATGGTTCAAGCTTACCACAATTTCATGGAAATAAACACAGATACGTTGATTAGCAATGAATTCTGGCACAATTACTGGCACAAATTCCCATCTGCTTATGTTCCAGGCTTTTATTTAACACAAATATGAGCTGGCTTCAACGCACTGTTGCTTTATCAAGATTATTTGCACTAGTGGTCTCGAACTAACGCTCCTAAGTGAGTATATCAGCGAGTCTAGCCAATGAGGCCACGTTTCGACAAGTGTTTGAAAAAATGTTACCTTTTCACGTCTCCCCTAACAACGAAAGATAGTATTTATAGCCCGACCAATCGTGGTTAGTCTTTCATTTGTTGCGCTCCAATCAATTTGGAGTTTACATGGTAGGCTAATTCTGTAACGTAAGATTTTTTTTCAAACACGTTATAAAAAAATTTTATGAGCAGAAATGATTCCATGCTGTCAGGCATCCCCACTATTTTATTTTGGGTATAATTTATTAATTCCTGGACTATTTGCGTAACGTTTTACATATTCTTTGTCAGCAAGCCCTAAGGAACCCAAATATCCAAATTTAAAAGAGCTACGTGGCTGCGTTCAAAATATGTATTTTCTACCTCCTGTTTCGAAGATGTGCTGTCTGGGTACTGTTATGTTTTCAACCGTAAACCCATCTATTGTTATCTTTCCTAATAAGCGTTTTTTATGATTTTAAAACCTAACTCTGGGAAGGGTAATGTATTTTATCACTGTCCGTCTGAAAAAAAGTTAGTGCATGTAGTCTTACACGCGTGATGGCAGCATTTGTGTATCGCGCGAAGCGTGTTTAGTGTTCGGCTTTCTGCCTCTCCCTTCTCGCTATCCTTTTGTCCATCTGTCTTTTGATCTTGGTAACATAGTGTAGAAAAAGACATGAATGGAATTTAAAATTTAGGTCAACTTGCATATTTCAAGGTTTTTCTTAGAAAGGCAGCACATTTTATTGTGTGTTTGGGAAACGCGTGTATGTTGCAGAAGGCCTTTAATATCAACGTGAAAGCGTTACAATTTGCCGACGAAGTAGAAAACAAGGGGAATTTCGAGTACCTTCTTTGTGACAGCACTGTTATTTACCATTGCTCTTTTCTTTATTAATTTTATTTGTTAGGCTTCATATTTACCTAATAATTTATATATGTGGATTTGAATATTCCACGACAACCACATATATTGGGGGCTCGCTCTTGGGATTTTGAATCTTTACCTATTAAAAATAGTGGGGGTAATTCACTTCAGGGAATATAAGAATTAAAAGGTATCCTTGGGTGGAATTAAATAAGGTTGAGCTCACGGTGCCTGTGTTGTCCATTAGATATATATTTAGAGATTGAATTGTTGGTTAGACATTGTATAAATTTACCTGATAGACAATGGCGGACCTGGCCAAATTTCGATCTGCTGCTGTTCAGACTGCAAAAGAGTTAGGATTAGATGGGCAAGTTATGGTTGCCTATGTCACTACGGAATGTGACAAATTTATTGAACGCGAAGAAAGAAGGTTTGAAGCCGAAAGAAAGTTAGAGGCTGAAAGGGAAATTAAGAAGTTACAATTTGAGGCTGAGGCTGAGACTAAGAGGTTGCAGGCTGAGGCTGAGACTAAGAGGTTGCAGGCTGAGGCTGAGACTAAGAGGTTGCAGGCTGAGGCTGAGACTAAGAGGTTGCAGATTGAGGCTGAGGCTAAGAAATTGGAGGCAGAAAGAGAAGACAAAAGATTAGCTGCAGAAAGGGAAGCCGAAGAGAGAAGATTGACTGCAGAGAGGGAAGCAGAAAAGGAGGATAAAAGATTACAAAGGGAACATGAGTTACGACTAAGGGAGTTTGAGTTTCAAGGCCATGCTCCTGAAAATGGTGCCAGTCCCTTTGCCTCTGATGCCACTGCTAGCCAAGGAGCCTCAACCTCAGCTATGAATTTTCATTTAGATCATTTTGTTGAGAAAGACGATGATATAGAGAGCTATCTAAATAGGTATGAACTATTAGCTACCACATATGGGTTAGAGAGAGAGAGGTGGAGCTTAAAGTTATCTCAAGGACTTCGTGGGGCAGCTTATGAAGTTTTTGCAAAAATGAGCAGAGGTGATCAGGAAAATTATGACATGCTAAAGCAGGCTCTTTTGTTAAGATATGAAAAGAATGCAGAATTTTATAGGAAAAAATTTAGGAATGCTAAACTACTGTCAGGTGAAACCTATCACCAGTTTTCTGCACGAATAGAGACATACTTGGAGAAATGGACTTCTCTGGGGAAAACCCAAGATCTTAAGGAAATGGTCCTTATAGAGCAATTAAGAGAGTCCATGGCTCCAGACCTGAGAAAGTTTCTCATGGAACAAGGTGCAGAGAGGCTGGGTGAGTTGCTAAATGTTGCTGAAAGGTATCAAGCAGCTCAAGCAGAGGTAACAGGTAATAAAAAGAAACAAGTGGATAACTTTAGGGCACCACAGAACTTTAATCAATTTGATCCTAGAGATCAAAACAAAAGTAAGCACCAATTTGATAGGCCACGGTATGAAAATAAAAATAAATTCCCACAATTCGATGAAAGGAAATATGATGAAAGAAAATCTTTCAACCAAGGAAAAAGGTGGTGTAAAAATTGTCAGATGGACAATCATGACACTGACCGTTGCAGAAGGAAACCTGTGTATATGGCAACCCTTCAGGTCAGGTCGACCTCAAGACAGGAGGAGGATATTATGTTAGATACCACTCCAGAAGAGATGAGGAAGGCACAGGCTGGGGATAAAACACTCAAGCCTTGTTTCAGAAAATTGTCAACTTGTCATACAACTCCAGGCAAGGGAGATTTTTACATGAAAAACAAGTTGATGTATAGGAAGACTGGAGCTAGATCCAAAGGTCAGGGACAGCTGGTACTTCCTAAAAGATATAGGGCAGACTTAATAAGGAGCCTAAATGTGAAACCAGATGGGGACCATGAGAAGATAGGTACCATCATTCAAAAGGTGGCTCACAATTATTATTGGCCCAAAGCGAGATGGGACATTGAGAATTTTGTAGAAAGGTGTAGCATAGCACATGAGGGAACACCCACAAGTGGGAACATGGATCACGACCTGGACACGCCACGGGGCACAATTAGGCCTGATAATAAAAAGAAAAATAGATTTGATAAAGTGGACCAAATGGAATGGGAAGCCCCTTTTCACGGACAAGCTTCACTTAACTGTTTTACAATGGCCACTATGCGGAGAGTGCAAAAGGATGTCTTACCCCAGGATAAGCCGAAAATCCCTCAATCGGACTTAAACAAACTGGAGGAAGAGGATGTAGAGAGAAAATCTCTCATCAAGAATTTTAAGTGGGGAGAAAGCCCCAAAAGAAAAATTGGTAGCGGTCGTTTTATGCATGATAATTCTTGGAAGAAAAATCATCACTATAGAGCTTCGAGTGGAAGAGACCATACCGGTGCATGGACAAATAGGTCCACACATTTAAAGGTCCACATGTAGCTTTGTTAAGAACGTGGACTGATGAAAAGGCAGAGGAAAACATTACATCTTCATACCAATATGTGAATGAGCTGACCACTCGTTTAAAAACTGGCTGGAAACTTGCCAATGAAAATTTGAAACAAGCCAGGAAGAAACATGCTGCCTATTATAACAGGAAGGCGAAAGACAGAAATTTGGCTGTGGGAGAGAAAGTACTGCTTCTTTTGCCCGGGAGTCAGAATAAGTTACAAATTGGATGGCAGGGTCCATATACAGTTCTAGAGAAGGTGTCTAGAACAAATTATAAGATAGATAAGAAGGGGAAAGAAAAAATCTATCATGTGAATCTCCTGAAGAAATATTTGGAAAGAGAACATCAGGAAGAGACACACTTGTTGACCTTGTCCATCGCCATGGAGATGAAAAAGGAACCACTTTCATCATTTGAATATCCATTACACCCTTGTGAGACAGCAGCACAGGTGAAAATCAGTACACATTTAACGAAAACTCAGAAAGAGAGAGTGCAACAGGTTCTAAATAATCATGCAGAGGTGTTAACAGACCGACCAGGGCATACAAACCTATTGGAATATGATATGAAACTGACAGACCACACACCTGTCTGTATGAAACCATATTCGATTCCGTTTGCTAAGGAGAAAGCTTTGAAGGAAGAGATAGACTATCTATTGAAGGAAGGAATTATTTCGCACAGTGAATCTTCGTATAGTTCCGGTGTTGTACTCTTAAGGAAGCCCTCTGGAGAACATAGACTCTGTATAGATTACAGGAGACTGAATGCTATTACAGAAGGACAGGTGGATCCATTGCCGGATACAAATCAGCTGTTTGCCAGACTAAATAAAGCTAAATATTTCTCAAAAGTGGATCTGAGTAAAGGATACTATCAGATTCCAGTAAAGCCTGAGGTTAGACCATACCTAGCTTTTAGTACCTCAGAAGGACACTATGAGTTTAATAGATTGCCATTTGGATTGAAGAATGCGCCTAGTGTCTTCTCTAGAATGATGAGAAAATTGTTGGATGTAAACATTTCGGAGGAACGTAACGAATCCCTGAGTTGCCTCTTTGATTGAGGATATTCCGAATGTTTCATACAGGATAATAATAAGATTATGGGATCCACTACGAAAACTCTGCTATCACCAGGTATATGTTATCTCCTCATAACGTACATTTTGAGGGAAATATAATGTTCTCTGGACATGTCCTTGCGCAGACTCAGAGAAGAGAAATGGTGAATACGGGTTGCGAAGCAGCATTAAGACAAGCACTCACACTTGCGGCTGTTCAGTAACATAACCGAAATATATTATTGGTTGTAGAAGTCTGAGGCAGATTTCATGAGAAGTGCCTACTCTGAATGGACCCAACTACATAAAACCATGATAGCACCACAGCAGAGTAAAGTCAAGTTGACTTACATTTATCTATGTGTATATAGAATAAAGGACTGACATGGGATGTCTGTTTTAAGAGGGGAGGTGTCGTGAAATATTCTAATCCACATATATAAATTATCAGGTAAATATAAAGCCTAATAAATACATATAATAAAGAAAAGAGAAATGGTAAAAGAACAGTGCTGTCACAAAGAATGTACTCGAAATCCCCCTTTGTTTTATGCTTCGTCTGCAAATTGTAACGTTTCCACGTTAAATATAAGCCACTGCATAAATACAAGCGTTTCCACAACACATTAAAACGGGTATTGCATTTCTAAGAAAAACATTGAGAGGCACACTGCGTAATGACCTAAATTAATCCTAACATTAATTATACTACGTTACCAAAACGAACGAACAGATGGACTCAAATAGAAAGAAGGGAGGGCTGAAAATCAGGAACGCATGCAAAATTAAACACGCGTCTCGCTATTAATGCCACCCCAACAAGCGTAACGCGCTACACAATTACTACTATCACGCGTGTAAGGCCACATGCACTAACTTTTTTTCAGACGGACAGTGATAAAAACACTAACCTTCCCAGAGTTAGGTTTTTAAATCCTGAAAAACTCTTATTAGGAAAGATGACAATAGATGGGTTTACGTTTGAAAACATTACAGTACCCAGACAGCACATCTTCGAAACAGGAGGTAGAAGAAATTGCATATTTTGAACGCAGCCACGTAGCTCTTTTAAATTTGTATATTTGGGTTCCTTAGGGCTTGATGACAAAGAATATGTTAAGTGTTATGCAAATAGTCTAGGAATTAACAAGTTATAGCCAAAATAAAATGATGGTGCTGTCAGACAACACCCAAAATCAGAATCGCTCAGTGGTAGATTTTTTAAACCACCATTGTACGGGAAATGGGCCACAAGTTACATTTGAACTGATTGGCTGGAATGATATGTAAGGCTACACACGATTAGTCGGACTATAAATGCTATCCTTGGTTGTTAGGGGAGACGTAGGAAGGTAAAATTTTTTCAAACACTTGTCGAAACGTGGCTCCATTGGCCAGACTCGCTGATATAATCACTTAGGAGCGTTAGTTCGAGACCACTAGTTCAAATAAGCTTGATAAAGCAACAGTGCGTTGAAGCCAGCTCATATTTTGCTAAATAAAAGCCTGGAACATAAGCAGATGGGAATTTGTGCCAGTATTTGTGCCAGAATTCATTGCTAGTCAACGTATCTGTGTTTATTTCCATGAATTGTGGTAAGCTTGAAACATTCAGTATCTTTTAATGAAAATTGAATGTTAATTGTTAATTTATGCCTGTATATATGTGTAGTTCAGTAGCAAACATGATGTAAAGCCTATAATGCTCCAGCCTGAACAGAAGGTGTCGGAGGAAAGTAAAACGGCATGGAATGGCCAAACAGTACACTGACACCTAGATGATTGACTAGAAAGAAATAATGCTGGAAGTGCAGAGGCGTAGTAACCATTAAGGAGGTTAATACTGGTATAAAGTATTTCAGATGAAGCTGACAGTTGGCCTAACGCTCTGAACTCAATGTTTGTGATGTATTGTGCTCAGTGTAGAACTAGAGTATCAATTAGTTATGAAGTAGAAGGTACATCCTTCTTGTTTTCAGGGACTGTGGTCTTAACGATATTGAGCAGCACCTGGTCAGAGCTTTGCTGAATCCAGAGCCGGACAGCATACTCCTTGGTCCATTTAGCTATCAGTGAGGTGTCTCCAGAGCCCAGGGGAGAAATCGAGCAGAGGAGTCTCTTCCTGCCGCCATCACGCAAGATAAGCTGATGTGGCCAGCTGAGCTCAACATTATGTACCCCCATCTTAAAATGACATTGTAAAAATAACATTAAGAGGGGAATTAAATTGTTTTAATATCAGGAACTGAGAACATCTCCAATACTAGTTCCAATAAAGACAAACTATTGAAGTCATGATGACAAATACCAACAGAGCTTGAACAAAACAAAACCAGTATTACCTCATATTACTACTACACAACTGACACACATAGGATACTTTTAATAATATATGTCACTACAATATTCATATTGATAAATTCTGTACTTATAACTTGTAATTAAAATTGATTGTGATTCCTGGTTCCCTTTGTATTTGAATCAGGACACATATTCATTCATGACAGCAATGAATACATATTGTTATTTGAAAAGTTATCAGTGACTCCTTTAAGATATCCTTGTAGAGTGTTTTATGTATGTGAGTGTCACAGTGTTGTCAAGTGTAGTGGAATAAATTAAATTGTTTATCTGTCTGTTGTTGTTTTGACTTACACTTCATCATACACATACCCTAGACATATAACGTAGTCATCACACTATTCCAGAATAATTCTGACTGAGGTATACATATGTGGCAGCAAGTAAGGTTATATATAATACACTACTCTTATTAGAGATATATATACCTTCACAGCTGATCTCAGTCAGTACACTAAGTCCCCTATAAATATTTATAACATCCTACTTCACCACAATATTCTCGTCGCCACAGAGACATTTGAAGAACACATTGACGCTCTAAAAATGTTATTTGATAGGCTTAGGGAGGCGAACTTAACTGCTAGGCCAACAAAATGTTGTATTGGATGCAAAGAGTTGGAATTCTTGGGACACACTGTATATCAGGGTAACATGACCCCTGATCCCAAAAACCTGGAAAAGCTGCAGAGAGCACCTAGACCACAAACAAAAAAGGACGTGCGATCATTCGTGTCGTTATGCGGATTTTATCAAAAATATATCAAAAATGTTAACTCTATTTGTGCTCCTCTGACTGATCTGACTCGCAAGGGACTTCCAGATAAAATTATTGGGACTGCGCAATGTGAATTAGCTTTCCAAGAATTAAAGGAAAAACTCACTAGCAAGCCTATTCTCAAATTGCCTGATTTGACACAGGACTTTGTGGTGAGAACAGATGCAAGTAATGTAGGCCTCGGGGCGGCCTTGTTGCAGAGGTCATCTTCACCCGATGGGGAACTGAACCCAGTCGCTTATGCAAGCCGCAAATTGAATAAAGCGGAACAAGGATATTCTACAAGCGAAAAGGAATGTTTAGCGTTAATCTGGGCGATAAAAAAGTTTCAAATCTATCTGTATGGTAGGACTTTTGTGGTCCAGACGGATCATCAGCCCCTGGTATTCTTATCTCAGGCTAAGCATGAAAATGCAAGATTGTTGAGGTGGTCTTTATTACTGCAACCTTATCAGTTTATTATCGAATACATCCCAGGGTCATTGAATGTCGGTGCAGATTTCCTCAGTCGGCACACCTGTGATCAAAATTAGAGTAGTGGCAGGCGTGAGGAGAGATTTTATCTATGTGTATCACTGGTTTTGGAACTTGCCGTAGTGCATGTTCTCAGGTGGGGAGATGTGTGGTGAATTTACCATGATACAACGTTAAAATATCTCCAGAATTAACGATAAAATGTAGGGATAAAAATAATGCGTAAGATACTAGGAGACATGCTCGCCCATGCCCGCCTTTCCTGCCACCATTCAAATTATCTAGTTAGACGTGCAGACGGAACGTTTACCCTTTGTAGACGGGGGGGGGGGGAATGAAACAGAGATCAAAAAAGGAAAGATATGACTGAACACGTGTTTGAAGTTCGAACGGCAAAAAGACGCAATTGGGGGTGAAAGGAAAAAAATTCACGTCCCTAGTTGACATAAGTAAGGAAATGGACAAGAAAAGGACCTTAGCTCTTATTCGAGACAGTCATTTCTTGGACGTTTTTCGATACTTGGTCTTTATTTGAATGCCGCGGCAAAACACATGAGAGAAGGTTCTCGAACAAATTTCAAAAACTAAACTTGAGAAAAAAATATGTTTTTTCTTAATAATAGAGTTATGAAAATAAAACCTAGCTAGTTTGATAGCCCATCTTGAGCAGAGAAATAATATGCTTTCATTTATACAGACGAATAGATAATAAGGAAGATATTGACAAAAGACTGTATTGTTCATATCAGACGAGCGACTGCACTGTTAAACAATGTCACTAAAGTTTCAAAAAATTTTGGCCTTGAGCATGCAAACGTAAAAATCGAGCTGTAATTAAAGAGAGGGGAAATGGTGGAGAATTGTAGCTAAAAATAACTTAGGAGGCAGATTCGTGTAGGAAATGCATGTAGAACCAAGCGTGTTTTTATGAAAAATCAAGTAGAGACAGACGGACTAACAGACCGTAATACATACTTGACTGAGATTTGACTGAAGTGACTTTTGGTTATAGATTTGAAAGTTAGGGGGGAAGTCGGCGATTGGTCAACGCATTTTATAGTAGCGGAACAGAGATGTGAAATTTTGCTATTTGACATAAGTCTGTTCAGAGACGCAGTTTAAATTAATAGTGGTGTTGATTCCAGAAGAATACAAATATATAGTGGACGCCATCATACAGCCAGCAGCTCAGCTGAGTTTTGCTAGCAAATTTAACTGTGTTCTCAATTCTGAATTGTGAGTTTCTATTTGGCACCGAAGTGGTGTCAAATGTTGTTATAAGACTACACAAGAGTGTGCCTGTGCAGACTAAGATTGGTGTCAGTGAAGTCTAACGTTGTACTCCAGATTCGGAGAGGAGTGGGCCACCAGATTCCAGCACCAGAACTACTCAGTCAAGATACGTGAGCGTCTGGCCTGCTGGACATTCACCAACTAATTTACTAACTAACTCACCAACTATATTACCATCAACTAGAACATACCATTTTTGGAAATAAAACTTGTATTCCTCCCATCTGTAAATGGACAATGTTTTGGTAGTCACAGAGTGGGAGTGATGACACCACCCCAACAGCATATCTAGTAATAAGTTCTCCTGGGACTATCTTAATATAATTAATATTAACCAGTCATTTGAAATAAGTAGATATACATATTCCATTTTATTATGTCATACAATTATGCATTCCATTTATAACTCCATAATATTTCTTATGTTCTGACCAACTAAACATTTGGTTCAGAACAAATAAATTTATCAAAAGATTTAAATTTTAAAACTAAATCAGCCTGAGTTAGTTCAGTGTGTTATAAATTTTATTAATATTATTAGACTTATTGATTATCTGTGTGTATGTAATCTACCACAACACATTACATATCAGTACCCTAGACTTTTAACGTAGCTACATTCATTAGTAAAAAAAGATATGTGTGAGGTCGTAAGTGGTAGTGAGAAGGGCCTTCTGTAATTCACATCTACATTTTTCTCAGGAGCCTTCACAGCTGACCTCATACATCACACTAGGTAACATCAACCATACAATACCATCAAAATCCACTACAACGATGAACGCTCCTACTGTCATTCCATACAGAAAAAACACAATATTTATATGTGAATTTAACACAATTACAAAATAAACTATTTCATTATATGTCAAACAAAACCGCCAACACATGGATGTATAAACCATCCATATTAAATGGGAACAACTTCAATAAAATATCCAAAATGTAGAGCCAAAAAAAAACACGTCCGCACAGTCCAAGTAGAAAACAGACAGACAGACAGACAGACAGACAGACAGACAGACAGACAGACAGACAGACAGACAGACAGACAGACAAACAGACAGACAGACAGACAGACAGACAGACAGACAGACAGATAGATAGATAGATAGATAGATAGATAGATAGATAGATAGATAGATAGATAGATAGATAGATAGATAGATAGATAGATAGATAGATAGATAGATAGATAGATAGATAGATAGATAGATAGATAGATAGATAGATAGATTAAAAAAAGCTAGACAGATTGGTAACAGAAGTGCCATTTCAGAAACTGCCGGAGGGGGATAACGTGTCAGAGATGTCACCATGCTAGATTTAGCTTTTTATGAAGTGTTTTGACCAGTTCCTGTCCTCGCTGCCTTTCTCTCCCCTATCTCAAGAACTGAGTCAGGTACCCATTTACAGCTGGGTAGACTGAAGCGTGACATTACCAGATTACCATCCCGGAACCCGGTAACACCAATCGACAGTCTTTAGACAGGTCACACATCCCGGAACCCGGTACAGCTCTCTTTTACACACAGACAGTCTTTAGACAGACAGTCACACAGACAGTCTTTAGACAGACAGTCACACAGACAGTCTTTAGACAGACAGTCACACAGACAGTCTTTAGACAGACAGTCACACAGACAGTCTTTAGACAGACAGTCACACAGACAGTCTTTAGACAGACAGTCACACAGTCTTTAGACAGACAGACACACAGACAGTCTGTAGACAGACAGTCACACAGACAGTCTTTAGACAGACAGTCACACAGTCTTTAGACAGACAGTCACACAGACAGTCTTTAGACAGACAGTCACACAGACAGTATTTAGACAGACAGTCACACAGACAGTCTTTAGACAGAAAGTCACACAGTCGTTAGATAGACAGTCACACAGTCTTTAGACAGACAGTCACATAGACACTCTACCACGTATAATCTTACTTAGTCACTCCTCTTCTACTTTGGGGTGTAGAGGTTAGCCAGAAAGAGCGCCATACTATCCTATCGGCTGTCTTTCTCCTTACCTGGTTAAAGTCTAGTCCTCGGTATGTTTTGTCAACCTACAGGTCTTTTATATTTGGACATGCGCCCTAATACAACCGACTAGGTGGAACGCGACGCGCCTCGCCAACACGGGGCAAAATTTTTATTAAAAAAAAAAATTAGTCTTCAGTCCTTCAGGGATTGTCTAATTGTGTCAGTCGTGAGGTGGTTGAAGAAGGTGTCTGAGGGAAATTAAGCTGCGAGTGAGATGCTTGACAGTTGACACACACACACACACACACACACACACACACACACACACACACACACACACACACACACATACACACACACACACACACACACACACACACACACACACACACACACACACACACACACACACACACACACACACACACACACACATATATATATATCCACACACATAATATGACATTATGTAACAAAATTAGTGGTTAGCAAAGGAAAACAAGAAAAAAAGAATGCTAGAAATAAAGTATAACAGTCCTCGTCTAAAGGACGCCAATACTCAAGTGGTTGAGTCATAGTCCATAATTTCCGTCTCCCTGCAACTTATCCAGGTGTTAGGGCAAGATAGGAAATCTGGCGAATAGGAAATATTTCCTTCCGCACAGTCTGTTGAATCAGCTAGGTGGCTGGATGGTAGGTATACTAATAGTCCACAGTAAAATGGGTGTTGGGATTCGGTGGTCCACCTTCGCTTCTTTCACCAACTCTTCTTTCATAGACTATTTTCCAGTCTATGACAGCTCCAAGGAGTGGTTGACCTGCGAGTGGTTGACCTGCTCCAATACTTGTTCTCCCAGCGTAATCTGATGCCTTTACCCCTCGTGATATCACTATTGTTTTTGTTTTGGAACTGCTGATGACCATCCCTCTCTTCTCCAGCTCTTCCCTCCAGACTTGCAGGTTGGATTGAAGATGTGCTTCTGATTTAGCAATCAGGGCAATATTATCGACAAATGCCAGCTCTGAAATACAAACCTATCTCATCTTCCAGTACCCCACTGAATACTTTCTTGTCCTCTCCCCTCATGCCTTGATGACATCGTCCATGAGGAGTATGAAAAGAAAGGTCACATAATTTCACTCTTTCTTACACCACTGGTGGTCCTGAACGTTTAATCACTTAGATACACTGTTGCGTGCATATTTTGACGCACATATTACAAAAATCGATATGGCTATTTAATATGGGAAAAATATAGACATTCATTCATTTGTGTATGAAAATGCTGTCTATGGTAAAAGCGAGAGAATCCATGTTTGATTCACACTTTTGATTATAGGAGTAATCGTTCTGGATATTGATCCGGCGCAAGGATATTGCGCTTACGTTTGTACTTATTTTTTTTAGGGCCAGAAAATATATTAATTTGCTTATTGTGTTTATGGCCTGAATTCATATGTATTACATATTATTAGTACAAGTAGAATCAGTCCTATATTGTATATTTTGGATGGGTAGGAGGGACTAGATTCTTGTTATTCCGGTCTAGCGGAAGTATGAGTCGTCTTGACAAGTCGTGATGAGTTCCGATGTACCGTGATAATGGCGGGTACGCACTTTTCAAAGGGCTGGTAGATTCTTAAGGAAATATGATTCATGAAGTGGTTTTCTTCTAAAGGAGATGGTATCTCTACTATAGTTTATGTTAGAGACTCTCCTAAGGTACGGTACAATGTATAATTCGGACTCCATGTATTGCCAGACCCTATATTGATGATCTCATGTCGATTCGACCTAGATGGAACATTGTGCTTCGTATCGCTAGGGTCGTGTTTTTGTATCGACGAAGATGACAGACTTTCCTGCAGCGGTTATGGCTACGTGAATTAACCTGATCACCGTAGAGCTGTATGGAAACATTTATGAAATCATTTATATACCCATTATAAATTAACTCTGGCTCATATTCTCCTTCCTATGAATGAGTGAACGACAACTCAGGGAGGCAGCCATGTTAGATTTCGGTCATCATATGTTTTGATCACTGCCAAGAGAACAGATTATTTATCCTATTATCGGACAGTGACAGGGAGATCTCAATCTTGCTAGAAACCCCCTCTTTCGTGGTTTCATAATATATGCTACAAACTATGGACGTCAAGTAACTTTAGTTATTTACCGATCTGCCTTCACTGACGCGTTTAGTCAGATAGGGGGATGCGGCCATAATGTATCATGACAATTGAACTTTTGATGTACTGCCCATTATTTCTGAATGTGTCATGACTTCAGATCTGCTATGTATACCTACAAATTGATATGTCAACATACCATGATGTACTCGTATGTCCCAGTGTGTACGTCTGAATAAATTGAGTAAACAAAGATTCCAGCAGTCTGCATTGGTGCCTTGTAGACACAAGTGTATGAGTGGTTATATTGGTCAGCACACGAACAGTACACCATTCGCGGTAATCACACTCTACACTTCTACTTCATACATACACCATCCTGCGTCGGTTGGAGTGACCAAGTTTAGGGCCTGCTTCCCCTGGAGCCTTTGCCTTCCCTAACTCAGGACTAGGGTGAGTTACAAATTTACAGCTGGGTAGACTGGGGGCATGCCTGATCTCAACAACACACCGCTCTTCCTTACAGAGCATACAGACTGACACTTTACAGAGTGGAAAGAAGAAAGAAATTTTACAGTGGCGAGCCAGATTCCTGGGTCCAGCTTACGCAGTTTTGTGTTGAGAATCACAGTTTACAGCTGAAAGAACATTTGTTTGACCACATCAACACCAGTAGGACAGCTATACAGTCGATGTCAGCTTGACCTGTATTACCGATAGGATGCTGTATCTAGGTCAGCGCTTGTTGACAGTTTTTCGCTGTACAGACAGTATTACACAGGACAGTGGTATCAAGTGTAGAAAATATCTGGAGCAGTATTGTTGACATTTCTCAACGTACAGAAGAATCACAGTGTTGTTGAACATAAAGTGCATAGTTCATCGTTGGATCTTCATATGCTCAACAGAGAAAAATTGACAGTGTAATAGTTTAAAATTAAATCTATTACTGAATAAAGTGGCAAGTTATTAGTATTAAAATAAACTGTGCCTGCTTTACAACACTATACCTGCAACACATTCCATTCATGACATAAATTATATTGTATGCTATATGCTATTTATGCTTACATGTTATTTGTTATGTATTAAATTAGTTTATGTTCTGTGTGACTAGTACAAGGTATGCCGAGTGACATTGGTCTGGTACTAGTATTTTATAGGTACACATTTTCTTAATTGGAAATTTGTTAGCAACAATTTGCTGCTATTTCTGTTAGTTGTGATGAGGTGTTCTTTTCTTCGTTGTTTTTGTTAATAATTTTGTGTTCCTTAGTTTTGTTTGATTTGTTTGTATAATTGTAGGTCTCATCTTTTCTATTTTTGATTTCTTTACACCCTTATGTTTATACACTGTGGCGTATTTGTCTTGTTATATTATGGCAGTTATCATCACGGTTTCTGTGATCATTTTTTTTCATTTCTCCTATTTAATTTAATTTGATCTCTGCAAATGTGTTCATATTGTCTTTTCTTGTTTGTCCTTTGTAATGTCTTTAGTTGACATATGACGTATAGTGGTATACACTGATAGTATAGTACAGATCAGTACTTTATGATTGTTATTGTTATAAAACAAAATGTACAAGACCTTTGTAAGGCTTGTCTCCCAAAGTGATTGGTAAAGGGAAATATTTTTTCCACAGGTACCCAAGTGATCTTTGATTACATTGAGATATACAAGACCTTTGTAAGGCTTGTCTCCCACAGTATTTGAGATACAGTTATTGTTGTCCACAGGTACTCAAGTTATCATTGGTTATTATAAACCATACAAGTTTGGACTAAGACTAAGTCTATGGTATAGACTTGTCTCCCATTAAAGTGAAATAGGGTAATTTATTTACTTTTTCAGGTTTCTGATTTAAGAAGACAATATGTCTACATTAGATTATTTCATTGCACAAGGAAAATCTCTTGATAAGACTGGAAAAGACTTAGAACAATGGGCTGTTGCTCAATATGACAAAGCATTAGCTGCAGAAGAGAAAAAAACTGCTGCTGCTGTTGAAGAAAGAAAAGCTGCTGCTGAGGAAAAAAAAGCTGCGGCTGAGGAGAGAAAACTTCAAATAGAAGAAAAAAAAAAGCTGCTGCAGAAGAAAGGAAAGCTCTAGCTGAAGAAAAAAGATTAGAAAAAGAAGCTGATACTGCTGCTGAACTTAAGAAATTGCAGATGCAAGTGGAGGAAAGGAGATTTGAGGCAGAACAGAAGAAATTAGAAGCTGATGCAGAGCAGAAAAAATTAGAAGTTGCTGCAGAACAGAAAAAATTAGAAGTTGCTGCAGAACAGAAAAAATTAGAAGTTGCTGCTGCTGCAGAACAGAAAAAAATTATAAGTTGCTGCAGAACAGAAAAAATTAGAAGTTGCTGCTGCTGTAGAACAGAAAAAATTAGAAGTTGCTGCTGCTGCAGAACAGAAAAAATTAGAAGCTGCTGCTGCTGCAGAACAGAAAAGATTAGATAGAGAAGCTGAAGAGAGAAAAGCAATAAGAGAACATGAGTTTGAATTAGAGAAATTAAAATTGACATGTATGAGTAATGTTAATCAGGCATCTGGTGGTAATGGTAAACCCTTTGTGTACAAGGTCAAGGTACCAGCGTTTAACCCTACCAGTGATGACATAACATTTTGGCTTTCTAGATTTGAACGGGCTTGTCGATCTCATAATGTTGACAAATCACAGTATGTGAATCAGTTGTCTGAAAATCTAAAAGGGGAGTCTCTGAGTAAGTTATATTTTGTTGAAGAGGCCGACAAAGATAATTATGATGCTGTTAGGGCAGCTTTGATAAAGAGATATCAGCTGTCTGAGGAAGGTTACCGTCTTTTGTTTAAAACAATGAGACCTGAGGTAGGTGTAGAATTCTCAGATTTCATCTCAAAAGCACGAATTACACTTTCACGATGGATTGAATTATCCAAAACAGAGAAAACATTTGATGGTCTTACGGATTTATTGCTAAGAGACAAGGTCATGTCTTCTGTAAATAAATCATTCCTAGAGTTCTTACATGAGCGTAAACCTGGTACAATAAAGCAAATGGAAGAATATTGTGACCAGTATGCCACGGCACACCCTGACATGATTCTTAGTAACTCTAACATTAAAGAGAGTATGCCAGTTGCTTCGGCAACAGAATATAATCAGAATTACTCACACAAATTCCAAGGAGCTAAAAATAAATTTGATAAAAAGGTTAATTGGAATAAGTATCAAAACCAAGATAACCGCTCAAATCAGAGTTCTTCTTTGAAGAACTGGAATCGGGCTGATAGTCCTCGACACGCGAGGGGTACCCATAATGTTAGAAATTCTCGGAAAGGGAGTAGCTATAGGAACTACCCAAGTGCTTCATGGAGACAAAAGAAACAATATTACAGGGATACTCAATATAACGAGGATGTTGATGATGATCATGAATATTATGATTCAAAACCCAAATAGGGGTTATAACAGAGGCAATAATAATTATAGAGACAATTATAACCGAGGTAGATCACAACACAAAAGACATGGTAAATCTTATTACCAGGCTAACTCTGCACAACAGGAGTTCCACGACACCGATAATCAGAATAATGATAAAAAAGACTCCAACAGTGTAGCAAATTCCGCTTTCGATTTTGCTAGAGCATCTGAGTGTTCGCAATGCAAAACATTATTCGATCCAACCACAGTTTCTACTTTAAGCTGCGGTCACCCGCTTCCCGCTCTCCATGCGTCAATTGCGCATAATGGAAAGGGGTGCTCTTGTCTTTAATAGGGGCCTAATAGATGGTACTCCGGTATCAATTCTTTTCGATTCGGGGTGCACTACCATTGGAGTGAGGCAATCACTCGTAAATCCTTCTCGAGCTACAGGCAATATAGTCAAATGTGTAACATTTGGTGGCACATTGGAGAAGTACTCCACTGCCATTATCAATATTGCTACGCCTTTCTTTACAGGAGAGGGGCAAGCAGGGCTCTTGCCGAATCCGATCGCTGATCTTATCATCGGTCGCATTCACGGGAGTGAAAGAATGCACTCCACAGCAAATTTCTAATTGGGAAAATGTTAATATGCAATCTGCTAATGCAGTAATCACTAGGGCTCAAGCTCTTAATATGCCACAATCTTCACATTCTGAAGATAATGATGCGCAGATCCAAGATGATCCCTTGGAGATTTCCCACGATTCCTTTATCAAACAGCAGGAAGATGATCCTACTCTAAAGAAATTCTTTACTCTGGCAACAAAAGGTGATCCGAATAAGGATACTAATCGTAAATCTTGGATTACGATGAAGAATGGCGTACTTGTACGTATGGTACAAGACTCCGCTAAGTCCATTCATTCTCAAATCCTTGTGCCTAAAAAATATGAGAGTTTAAAATCTTACAGCACGCTCATGATTCGCAGTGTGCTGGACATATGGGTTTTTCCCGTACTAAAGCTAGAGTTCTTCAATCTTTCTTTTGGCCTGCTGTGAATAAGGACATACGAATCTATTGTCGATCTTGTAAAGTATGTCAAGAGATTAAATCCAGAGGTCCACGCCATGATGCACCTATTCAGGCTGCAGACATTCCCATTCGGCCATTTCAAAAAATGGCGATAGACATCATTGGTCCATTTAAGATAAAGTCTGCTAGAGGACACCAATTTATTTTGACGTGTGTTGATATGTGCACACGTTGGCCGGAGGCTGTTCCTCTAAAGAGCATAACTACTGCTGATGTCGCAGATGCTCTTTGGTTAATATTTTCTCGTCTGGGGTTTCCAGCAGAAATATTATCCGACCATGGTACCCAACTCATATCGGATACCATGTCTCAAGTAATGTCGACTCTGAAGATAGAGAGATCGCTGAGTAGTATTTATCATCCTATGTCCAATGGGATGGTGGAACGTTTGAATAGAACTCTGAAAAACCTACTAGGTAAGATAACAGAAGATCATCCTCAGGATTGGGATAGGGTTTTACCCGCGGCTCTCTTTGCATATAGAGAGGTCGCCAACGAACATACAGGATTTTCTCCCTTTGAACTTGTCTTTGGCGCGAAACCGCGAGGTCCTATGTCCTTACTTCATGATCTTATAACTGCTGATAATATTGTCGATGACACAAAATCCTCTTATGAATATGTCATCGCACTTAGACACAAGATTATTGAAGCATGCAAATTGGCAACTGCTTCTTCTGAATTTGCGAAACAGAAGGCAAGGGAATTTGCCAATAAAAAGAGATGTTTGCGTCAACTTTGTCCAGGTGACAAAGCATTTGTCTTGCTACCTTGTAGGGAAAATAGACTTCTCATTTCTTGGAAAGGTCCGTACGATATAATATCAAAAGTTTCCGATGTTGACTATATCGTCGATATTGACGGGAAGCGTAAAACCTTCCACATCAACATGCTCACGGAATTCCATGAACGTCCTGATTATTTACAACCTGTTTTCCAGGCAACGGACGATTTTCCAGTCCAACATGGACAGTACTCATCTCTGTCAGTAATACAGGATGAGGAAACGAGTTTCTCGGATGTAAATTTACCTTTTCCAATGATTCCTCTTCACTCTAATGAATCATGGAAAGATGTTGCAATTTCTCCAGAATTATCTCCAGGAGAGCAGAAACAAGTTTCTACTATGTTAGAACAATTTCAGGATGTCCTTACTGACATTCCTGGTCAAACTGATGTCATTCAACATGACATTATTCTTACTGACCATAGTCCTATAAGAGTCAGACCGTATCCTATCCCGATACATTTTCAAGCACAGGTAGAGAAAAGTTAGATGAGATGATAGAGTTAAAAATTATTGAACCATCCACATCAGCATATTCTTCGCCGATGGTTATAGTACGGAAAAAAGACAATAACATACGTCTTTGCGTGGATTATCGCAAATTGAATCAAGTGACTAAATTTGATGCTGAACCTATGCCTTTACTAGAAGAGCTACTTACGAGACTATCGAATTCTCACTTCTTTACTAAACTCGATTTGTCTAAGGGATATTGGCAAGTTCCACTATCCGAACACGCCAAACCGTTTACTGCTTTTTCGACGCCTAGGGGTCTATTCCAATGGAATTTCATGCCTTTCGGTCTTATGAACGCCCCTGCAACATTTGTACGCATGATGCGTCGAATCCTATCTCATCGCTCAGATGTCATTGCGTATCTTGATGACATCTGTCTTTTCAGTGATACTTGGAACGATCACTATAATGGTATAAATGAACTATTGTCTATCTTACGCGAGCATAACCTGACAGCGAAACCATCGAAAGCATGTATTGGTTTTAGCGAAATATCTTTCTTAGGACACCGTGTTGGTCATGGGTTCCTAAAAACAGAAGACCATAATACAAGTAAGATACTTAACATTTCTATTCCTAAGACTAAAAAGCAAGTACGAAGTCTCTTAGGTCTAATACAATTTTATGGACGATTCATCCCGAATCTGTCCTCCATTATGTCACCTCTTTCTTCCTTGCTAAAGAAAGGGTCTCCTAATGTAGTCCATTGGACTCAAGAATGTCAATCCTCTTTGGATAAGGTTAAAACTATGTTTTCTACTTCACCTATCCTAGTATTGCCTTCTAAGGATAAGACATTTATTCTTCGTAGTGACGCTTCATCCACCGGGATTGGAGCTGCACTAATGCAAGAGTACTCTGGAACTCTGCATCCTGTGATGTATATTTCTCGGAAATTAAATGCCGCAGAGAAGAATTACTCGGTCCTAGACCGTGAATTATTGGCTATGGTTTGGTCAATCCTTAAACTGCAAAGATTTCTTTTGGGCGCGCATTTCATTGTGGAAACTGACCAGAAAGCTCTTACGGCTATTCAGAGTAAAAATCTGAAGAGCGCGAGATCAACGCGATACGCGATTGCTCTACAGCCATTTCATTTTTCGGTGCGAGCTATCCGTGGGTCAGAAAATGTGATGGCAGATATTTTGTCTAGATGCCCACATGATTCATAACTGTTATACAACTTTGATACAGTTGTTTCTATGTTGAAATGTGTACACATATGTAATATATCATATATTGATTGTAACACTACTTAGCGGTTCATTGATATTTATTCACCGCTGATCTTTCAATGTTTTTTCGTCTTTGATGATCATGATGTTAAGATATCTTAGATGAAATTTATGTATAAACTAATGTGGAAATTGTGTCATTGCTAATATTGTAGTATGCGTTGGTGACACCTCTCTGGAAATATTTATACTTAGAGAAGTACTTTTTTCTAAGGTCATAAAACTTATGCTTATCATCTGCGCATTGTATTGGTGCGTTGTGAGCCTATTGTATGTTGCTCCTAGATGTATTTCAAAAAAAAAAAAAAAATGTACCATTTTTTTTTTTTTCCCGAGGGGTGTGGTAATCTGTTGCGTGCATATTTTGACGCACATATTACAAAAATCGATATGGCTATTTAATATGGGAAAAATATAGACATTCATTCATTTGTGTATGAAAATGCTGTCTATGGTAAAAGCGAGAGAATCCATGTTTGATTCACACTTTTGATTATAGGAGTAATCGTTCTGGATATTGATCCGGCGCAAGGATATTGCGCTTACGTTTGTACTTATTTTTTTTAGGGCCAGAAAATATATTAATTTGCTTATTGTGTTTATGGCCTGAATTCATATGTATTACATATTATTAGTACAAGTAGAATCAGTCCTATATTGTATATTTTTGATGGGTAGGAGGGACTAGATTCTTGTTACTCCGGTCTAGCGGAAGTATGAGTTGTCTTGACAAGTCGTGATGAGTTCCGATGTACCGTGATAATGGCGGGTACGCACTTTTCAAAGGGCTGGTAGATTCTTAAGGAAATATGATTCATGAAGTGGTTTTCTTCTAAAGGAGATGGTATCTCTACTATAGTTTATGTTAGAGACTCTCCTAAGGTACGGTACAATGTATAATTCGGACTCCATGTATTGGCCAGACCCTATTTTTGATGATCTCATGTCGATTCGACCTAGATGGAACATTGTGCTTCGTATCGCTAGGGTCGTGTTTTGTATCGACGAAGATGACAGACTTTCCTGCAGCGGTTATGGCTACGTGAATTAACCTGATCACCGTAGAGCTGTATGGAAACATTTATGAAATCATTTATATACCCATTATAAATTAACTCTGGCTTATATTCTCCTTCCTATGAATGAGTGAACGACAACTCAGGGAGGCAGCCATGTTAGATTTCGGTCATCATATGTTTTGATCACTGCCAAGAGAACAGATTATTTATCCTATTATCGGACAGTGACAGGGAGATCTCAATCTTGCTAGAAACCCCCTCTTTCGTGGTTTCATAATATATGCTACAAACTATGGACGTCAAGTAACTTTAGTTATTTACCGATCTGCCTTCACTGACGCGTTTAGTCAGATAGGGGGGGATGCGGCCATAATGTATCATGACAATTGAACTTTTGATGTACTGCCCATTATTTCTGAATGTGTCATGACTTCAGATCTGCTATGTATACCTACAAATTGATATGTCAACATTGGTGCCTTGTAGACACAAGTGTATGAGTGGTTATATTGGTCAGCACACGAACAGTACACCATTCGCGGTAATCACACTCTACACTTCTACTTCATACATACACCATCCTGCGTCGGTTGGAGTGACCAAGTTTAGGGCCTGCTTCCCCTGGAGCCTTTGCCTTCCCTAACTCAGGACTAGGGTGAGTTACCCATTTACAGCTGGGTAGACTGGGGGCATGCCTGATCTCAACAACACACCGCTCTTCCTTACAGAGCATACAGACTGACACTTTACAGAGTGGAAAGAAGAAAGAAACTTTACATACACTCCCTAGCATAATCAAATAGGCTAGCACACTAAAGTCCCACTCACACACACACTTCACCCTCGAGCACTTTGCGTGCTCCCACACCATCATGCATAAGCATCCCCCCGCTGTACACCCACAAATACTTATTCATTCACTTCCCTGTTTTGGCTCCTTGTTGAAGCACGGAGCCACTACTGCAGGCACACCCCTAGCAGCAAGCCGGCACCAAGGCATTCATGTACTTTTACAGCGATAGTTTTTAACAACAATTTGTTTCCCATTATAAGATGTCTAGCCCTACCCACAACATCATATTAATCCTCTCATCATTCATTTTACTTTTCAATCCTTATGGAGCAAGGCGCCAGCACTGCAGCTGATCTCCTTTCAGGAAGCCTGCACCAAGGATTCTCATTCTCTTGTAGCGGTAATAAATCCGGAGTCGGAGTCCCTAAGGCAGTCTAATGTCGATTCGACATTATTCTGGCAACTCCTGCGACATGGCTGGTACCAAACTGTATCGGCTACTGCCGTTCCTTTGGATCTACCGGCTGTGTGGAGAGGGGGAACATGCTGCATGGGCAACAGCTTGATCTCCATATAACTGTGCCCAAGCTCGCGCCCTGGAGAGGACACTCCAGCTTCATCCCATAGGTGTCGGCAAAAC
This sequence comes from Oreohelix idahoensis, assembly GCA_024509875.1. Classification (NCBI taxonomy): domain Eukaryota; kingdom Metazoa; phylum Mollusca; class Gastropoda; order Stylommatophora; family Oreohelicidae; genus Oreohelix; species Oreohelix idahoensis. Next base: position 96,520 of record JAMPIV010017959.1, read on the forward strand.
ACGGGAAGTAGCAGTTACCGGTTATAAGCATTTTAAGCAGCTGAGGGCTGTCACCTCAGGGGCGCATTCCCATAGTCAGTTATGACTGAAGGGGCTATTATTATTATTATTATGTAGCGGTAGTTCCTATAGCAATGTGTTTTATGTCATAATACTGCTAGCCTCAAGCATCATCAATATATATATAAAATCCCAGCTTTTTCTGTCACTAACGCTAAGGGATGCAACTTTGGTTGAAAGTTGGACATTAATTGTATTGTTTCCCTTATATGTACTCTCCCGAAAATAGGAACACTAATCAAAGAACAATGCGCAAATGACGGTGTGCACAAAAATATATTTATAGAATGTGTGATCCCGTATACACACATTAAGGTAGACTCCGCTGCTGCTACGTAGTTAGTGTATGTGCGGTGATGCACTAAGTGGTTTTTATTAAACAATTAACTTTTAATAAGTTTAAAAACTGCCGTTAGGTATTTGGTGTGCTTTTGAATAACCTAATTTCACCGTTTACATGATGGGCTTTTACAATTACACTAGAAACTTACTTAAATCGTTAGTTCCATGATATAGGTAAAAAGCCTATGGGGTAAGTCAGGTGACAACATATATTACTTTCAGCTAAATTTCAATCAGATAAAACACATTGAACAGAAACCAACCCCCTTACAAGATCCCCTGCTTCCCGAGATGAACTGGAAAGTGCTTCAACCATACTACATAAACTTAAGGACATTATCTTCAATATATATATACCTTAGCCATATATAACAAACTAATCTTACATACATATCTCTAATCATATAATCATATTAAATAAATAACTCAATCACTCAGATATCAAGCACTCATTATACTAAATCAACATCCCACACAACACACTCACTCCCACACACTTACACCACATTCCACACTAACTAACACTCACCACTCACACACACACAACATACAAACAACATCCACAAACATCCACCCCCCATACCACCTCCAATAATAAAAATTACCTTCTCACAAAACCTATATACCCCCCCACTGTCAAACAACAAAAACAAAACACCATCACAACCAAATCATATAAAAAATACATACATCAAACCCCAACCATCCATAAAATATAAACACACACTAAACATCACACCATATTCCAACATACATACCAAAACTAAACCTCTCTCAAACACACCTACAATCCCTATCCAACCTCTATCAAAACATAAATACCACATTCATCTTCCCCCTCACTCCAAACCTAAAACTACCCCCCTCCCCCCCTTCATCAACTCACCCCCACACCCAACACCCATTCTCCCCCTCCACCCATTCCTCC